>APFE031744065.1:98466-122329 GCA_000404065.3 Pinus taeda | reverse complement strand
TACTTTCAAAATTTCACATTAGAAGACTAATTGGATGACTTTGATTCTTAAGTATGAAGTGAATTAAATATTTCACAAATATTTTTTTGGGAAATATCACTTTCTAGTTGAAGGTAACTTTTTTTGGTGTACTTTATTTTACTTGCTAAATGTTATCCAAAACTAACAACCAAGTTGATCATGGAGATCACATTAAAAACAATTAACACTTATATCAACCATACACGTGATTGTTGGTGGCTAGATTTGCATATTTTTACTCACCCTTTGTACTTTGTTCTTTTATCCATTTCACTCTAATAGTGGTTAATCAGTATCTTAAAGTGCACCGGTATAAATCTCATCATGTCTCTATGGATTATTTGTCAATGAAGCATAGCCATATGGGATTATTACCAAAGTGACTTGCTAATTCAAGTATTCCTATAGATTTAAAGGGAGAATGAACAAGTTCATGATTCAATGAAGGATGCTATGAAACTAGCAGTGCTAATCTTGAACTTCGGATGCAACGGTGAATCAACTGTTCAATTGACACACTACTATGTTTTAGCATTCTGTTTCATTCTAGAAACCACCGTGTAGTTAAGGGTAGACAGTGTTGTAATTCTAGGAGTTGTATCATTGACAATTTGTATAAAGTAGAGTTGCGGGCTTTCAAAGTCAACGTTGTTAGGAGGCATAAATTGTGCAAGAGAATACTCTAACATTGAGTCTGTAATATCACAATTGTACTATTTCTTTTATTAATGATAAATTTATCTTCTGAGTATCTCATGATTCTTTAATCTTGCCACAACCTTTATCAGGGAGTTGGGTCCACTCTCCTAACGAGGTGTTGTTGGATTATATGTGTGTTAGGTTTATTTTTGTAAGTTGATCTTTGTTGTGAATGTTTATCAATGTGTTGTTGTGAGTCCTTCTTGTTGTTACTCATATTTGTTGTTACATTTATTACTTGTTGTTACTATTATTTTTTGTTACAATATTTCTTGTGGTTACACATTGATGAATTTATACTTAATGTTCACTGTTGGGTAGGGAAACTGTGCCATGCACATACCATGCACGATAGCCTTGAAATAACTCATAGAGCTGTGGGTTAACAATTAAATGTTGTTTGGGTGAATTACATGATTCATACTTGGACAACAACATTTTGGCATCATTAATGGGGAAGATATAAAAGGCAAGAAAGTACAACCAACATTGACCATAGCAATGATCTCTTGTCCTGGGGAAGGAAGCTTTCACCTTGCTCTAGTTCCTGAGTATTAGATTGTTTGGTTGTTTGATTCTTTTATTTTCTTATTTTTGTAGGATTATTCTCTCGTCTAGGGAAGGGAGTTTTTATCATCTTGCTTGAGGTCTGGAGCTTTAGATTGTTTTGTTTTGTTTTCATGAGTATTGTTCTCTTGTCTTTGGAAGGGAAGTTTTACTTTTCACCCTATTTCACATCGTGAGCTTGATTTCTATGATTTTCTGATTTTTTCTTTTATTTTCTTT
This sequence comes from Pinus taeda, assembly GCA_000404065.3. Lineage (NCBI taxonomy): Eukaryota > Viridiplantae > Streptophyta > Pinopsida > Pinales > Pinaceae > Pinus > Pinus taeda. The sequence continues at coordinate 120,823 of APFE031744065.1, read as the reverse complement.
TAGGGGCCACTCTTTCATCATGGGGAATGGAGTTCTTATCCTCCCCCAGGTTTTGAGTTTTTAATTTGTTTGAATATTTCCCTTTTATTTCCTGACTGTATTAACAAAGACACAAACAAAATGGGTAGAGGGAGACCCCCGAAAAGAAACGTGGTTGATTTGGGTAGAAAAACTTACATCAAGGAGATCATCTCAAGGGATGACTCTGGAGCATCATCACAAGCTCCTGCTAGGGTAAGATATCATACGACATCAGGAGGGAAATTAGTTTCACAAGAAGAACCTCCTCCAAGAGAAGAAGTGTAATTCGGGGAAGAAGAAGTAGCAAATAGAGGATCTAAGGGGTTGCATATTGCAAGTTCAAAGGAAGAAGATTTGAAGCAATTCTTGGCACCATTAGATTAAAGGAGTGTTGTTAAACAACTTCCATCACCTGTTATAGAGCAATGAGAGCTAGAACGTGTTGAAATTTGAAGTGAGTATAGGCAAATATTCATGGCTCTTACAACTTCTTCAATTTAATTTCCAATTGGAGATATTAGAGGTGATGCACCTATGAAGCCTATTCCCTTGACAATACTACCAAATTTCAATGGTCTTACTTCTAAGGATGCAGACACATTCCTTTTCGAATTCGATGTTGTTTGTCGAGGGTATGATTACATTTCTCACGCTTAGAAATTTAAGATATTTCCCACTACTTTGAAGGGAAAAAAACTCAGTTGTTTTATGGGTTTGGGAGGAAAATCCATTGCTACATGGGAAGATATGAAGATGATTTTCCTTGAGAAATATCAAGACTACTGCAAATCTTGGGATGTAAAGGAAGAAATGTTTAAGATCATGTAGAAAGTGGATGAGAATATGGAAGATTTTGTGGAACATTTTCAATATAGTTTGCAAAGATCTGGTCACAGTGAACTGGACAGGAATATCTTGAAGGTCATTTTTCTCAAGGCACTAAGGGAGGAATCTCTAGAGTTATTGAACGTAGTAGGGAAATTAGATATATCAAAGGATAAATTTGATGCCATCTATAAATTATGCATCAAGTTCTCATGAGGGGTTGTGAGACAGAGGCAGGGAATCCGAACTCTCAAAACATCCAGTGGTGGGGTTACAAAGGCTAAAATTGGGAATCTGCTAAACAACTTGAGAATTGATATCCTAATCACATTATCATCGCAACTAGACTTGTTGCAGGTGAAGAAAAAGTAGATAGAAGCAGAGAAGGCCATGTCTATTTTTTTCACTCAACGTAGGAAGAAGCATATGTTGAAGGAATGACCATTAAATTCTGTTGAGGCTTGTGCTATATGTGAACAGAATCATTCCACAAGCACTTGCCTATCTCTTCTTGTATTGGACGCAGTCTTTCTGGGGACAAATGAAGAACTAGAACAACACTATTTTATGGGATCAAAGAAACCATGGCAACCATAACTGCCGAGTATGAATCAAGGCATGCCTCAAGACCCATTTAAATATTTTAATAATATGATTTTTCATCAGTAGTTTGTACCTTTTTCACCCACTTAGCCATAGTCTTACCAATGTCCAATGCTATGGCAACCCTGGTATCCTCAATCTAGTACAAATTCTTCATGGTCTCAGAAATGGCATGGACCTCCACCTCCTACACCTTAAGGACAATTCTCCCAACCTAAGCCACAATAGTATCTACAATTGCATCCTAATACACCTACCAATAATGCTCCTCTTCGTCCTCAGTTACTTGTCCAACCCAATATGAATCTAAATAGCAGAGGGGCTCCACAGGTTGAGACACTCAACCTCCTTGCATATATTATTGCCACTATGGAATGTAATGAATTAAATATTCAATCTAGTTGGGCGGTCAATACTCAGACTTCACCTATAATTGTTGAGCATACTGACGATGAAGTCTTAGAACCAGAACAAAGAACCATAGGGGAAGAGTCAGCATAGATTCATGTAAAGAAACAAACCCCTTCACAAATTATTGCCGCTAGAGGGTGTTACATTGGTCCACCCTTTCTTGCAAGACTATATTTGACCAAACAAATTCCTCAACCTGAATTCAACTTTTTGGGAGAATTACAGAACTTATTTCTTAAAATTCAGTTACTTCAGGCTTTGAAGGACATACCAATTACCTTGGGTCTACAGAACCTTAACTAACTCCCACCATCATAGAATTGGTATATCAGTCTACTATTAGATCGGTAGGGAAGCTCGAAGATATCACTATTTCTGTAGACTCATGGTAATACACTGTTGACCTTCTAATTTTACATAATCAATCCCCAGCTCGTGGGCACCCTTTGATTTTAGGAATACCTTGGCTCACAACCACATATGGTAACATTGGGTGTCAGTATGCAAACACGGTAATATCCAATGCGGAAATTACAAAGAACCTCATCCTGTACCCCCTGCAGAACCAAATTCATTAAATAAAACCAGATTTACCTTGATTCAAAAGTCTCTACCTGCCAAAGAGCCTAAATATAAAGATGATGAAATTATACCCATCCTTACCATCAGTGAGGCTCTCTATTTTAAATATAAAATGAAGGACGATGCCATTAGCACCTTTCTCAGCGAGCCTGACTTTGTTTTTCATTCAACCAGTCAACTGTTAGAAACTGTCATGAGCTGCAATATTTAGGAAGATATAGAACGAGAAACAAAAATAGAAAATATTCTTGAAATTTTCGCTCCTAACAATGTTCCTGTCGAAATTGAACCAAGCAAAATTTTTAATATTAATCCCAAAGTTTCACACTCATAACCCGAATAGCTGCTAAAATTCCTTCCGGATCATAAATAAGCCTTTGCTTGGGAGTACACTAATATGAAAGGCATCCCTGCTAATTTATGTACTCATCATAAATACATTTAAGAGGAATGTCGACCTATTAGGCATCCACAAAAAAGAATGAATATTTCCTTAAAGAACATTGTTAGAGATGAATTGCAAAAGCTATTAGATGTGGGATTTATTAATCTGATATCGGATAGTCGATGGGTTTCCCCACCAGTTATTTTTCCTAAGAGGAATCGCAAGTAGAAGATCTGCGTTGATTACAGGGAACTGAAAAAAGCAACTCAGAAAGACCATTTTTCCTTATCCTTTATTGACCAAGTCCTTAATACATTAGCCAAGAAGGAGTTTTTCTCCTTTGTGGATGGAATTAGTGGATACAACGAGATACAAATAGCTCCTAAGGATCAGGACAAAACTACCTTCACATGCCCTTGGGGAACCTTCACCTACTGTGCTCTTCCATTTGGCCTCTATAACACACTGCTACCTTTCAAATGCCAATATTAGGGATTATCTCTGATCTAGTTATTGATAGTGTCGAGATTTACATGGACGACTTCACCCCATATAGGGATTCGTTTACAAAAGCTTTGAAAAGCTTAGAGAAAGTACTTGAAAGATGTAGGAAGACACATGTTTCTGTACGTATAGTCAAATTCCATATGATGACGAAAGAAGGGATAGTGCTGGGACACTTGCTTTCAACTAAAAGAATATGGGTTGATCCTGCAAAGGTAGAGGTAAATTTAAAATTTCCTACGCCTAAGTCACTAACACAGATACACAGATTTATTGGTTATACTCGCTATTATAGGCATTTCATAGAATTTTTTTCTAAAATAACATTCCCTCTTTTTCAATTATTGACTAAAGATGCGAAATTTGTGTGCACAGATGAATGTGAAGCAACTTTTGTAGAAATCTAGGAACTAGTTTGCAAGGCTCCAATATTATGTGGCCTTGACTCGAGCCTCCCATTCCACATCTCTACTGATGCTTCTCAAACAGAAGTGGGGGTGGTTTTGAGGGAACAAGAGGACAAGAATACATATGCAATTTACTATGTCAGTAAGAATTTGACCCCTCCTAAATTAAATTATACGGTAATTGAAAATGAGTTCTTGGTTATTATTTATGTTGTTAATCAATTTTGACATTACATCACAGGATATCCTACTTTCGTGCACACTAATCATACATCTATCAGGTATCTGATGAGCAAGACAATAACCCCTAGTCTTGTTACAAGGTGGTTGATGTTAATTCAGGAATTTGATATTAACATTGTAGAAAAACCAAGGAAAGATCAAGTAGTTGCAGATTTTCTATCTAGGATGGGTACTAGTGATGAAGGTACACCTGTAGAGGATAGTTTTCCATATGAACATATTTTTAAAATTTCTACTCACACTCTGTGGTATGCAGATATTGCTAACTTTCTTTCTACAGGAAAATTTCCTCAACACTTGTCTTACAGAGAAAAACGAAGGATTATCCATCACAGTGCTCATTATTCACAGATTGAGGGATATATCTTCTATACAAGATCTGATCAACAAACATGGCACTACATAAGTGGAAATGACATCTATGATGTTCTGAGAGCTGCTCATGATGGCCCCTATGGGGGACATTTTGCAGACCAGTAAACATGTCATAAGGTGTTACAAATGTGATACTATTGGTGTCCTATTTTTTACGATGAAAGAAAGTAAGTGAGAGGATGCAATAGTTGCCAATGGATGGGTCAGCCTGGTCACGCAGATGAAATGCCATTATAGCCTCAACTACCTCTTAGGCCCTTTGTAAAATGGGTTATTGATTTCGTTGGGCGATTTAATTTATCGTCACAACAGAAACTTCACATTTTGGTTTGCACGGATTATGTAACAAAGTGGGTAGAGGTCGAGGCTATTGCAAAAGAAATATAATGGGTCATCTCAGACTTTTGATTTAAAGAAATTATTGCATGATATATAGCTCCTAGAGAGATATTTAAGATGGAGGGGCACAATTTACATCACATCTGATAGCAAGAATCATGAAGAAATATGGAATCAAGCATAGGGTAACATCAACATATCAACCTCAAGTGAATGGTTAAGTCAAGAACACAAACAAGGTACTAGAGAATATTATTACATAGACTATAGAAAACCATCGCCAAAATTGGGCTGAAAAGCTTCCTGAGGCACTGTGGGCATCTAGTATAACATGGTGAAACAAAATAGGGTTTTCACCAAATGTGCTTTTCTACGGGAAATACATTTTGTTTATAGTGGAATTCGAAATTAAGATGCTTAGGACAACCCTTGAATTAGGTTTATATCTTTCAGAAGCACAGAAACACTACCTGGAACAACTGAACGAGTTGGATGAAATTCGTTTGGTAGCTGTCAAAAACACTATTGCATTTTAGCAACAAGGAACTAAATTGCATGGTAAATTCATTAAGAAAAAGGTGTTTCAAAGAGGGAATTGGGCATTACTCTATGATTCTTGGTTCAAGGATTTTAAGGGAAAAATCTGCTCTAGGTGGATGGGACCATATGAAATTGATACAATGTTTGATAATGGGATTGTTATACTTATGAAAATTGATGAGGCACATACACCTTTTATCGTGAATGGACATCACCTTAGATTATATCACCATCCAACTTCAAGGGACTCTGTTACCAAATATCTCTCTGATAGCTCTGGATTTGAAGTTATTAGTGTAGGGAATTCTTGCTCTGCACCCCTAAATTACTATATATATATATATATAATGTTTTTACTACTCTATTAGTCTTTTTCTTGTAGGTACCTCACTCGTGTTGTTACTCCTCCGGTGTTGTTACTCTAATCATGGTAATCTTGACAAAGTACTTCATTGGTATTGTTTTCCTTCAGTGCTGCTACTCTCGTGGTGTTGTTACTCCATGGCGATGATGATTTTACTTAAGTATTTTGGTGTTGTTACTCCACCAGTGCTATTACTCTATCATGATTTCATCTAAGTATTTTGATGATATTATTCCTTTAGTGCTATTACTCCGTCGGTGTTTTCACTCCATCGCGATTTCGTCTAAGTAATCTAGTGTTGTTACTCCGATTTTGTTACTCCACCAGTGCTATTACTCTATCATGATTTTGTATAAGTATTTCAGTTCTATTACTCCTTTGGTGTTGTTAATCCATCACGATTTCATCCAAGTGTTCAAGTGATGCTATTACTCCTCAGGTTTTATTACTCCCCCTTTACTATTACTCCATCAATGTAAGTTGACTAGGTACGTCCCCGATTGACTTTGTGGATTTTATTAAATAATTAATATTACATGACTCGACATGACTGTGGACGGTCATCCATTAGTTGGGGGGAGATACTATAATGATGGCTCATTATTACTTTTAACAAACCTTGTGCTAATCATGATTCTCCACCATTCTTTGCACGATGTCCATATGCATCAGGACTTGAAGTTAGTATTGTTTTACTAATGGCCAATACATTTCAATGTTCCGAAATAATCACCATTATTTCTTTCTACCATTATCCATTATTCGATGTGATTTTTCCATATCTTCATCATTATCCTTCTAATTTATACTCTCACTGCACTCCATCCATATCAGAAACTTTCATTGCACTCCATCACTGTCACAATCTCTCACTACAAATATACCTTCCTGCATTCATTCCCAACTGTCTACTTTTACTCCAAAGTCTTGGTACAAACCATTGTAGAATTGTTGGATAGGTTCTGAGACACAAGCCAAAGAATATAGAGAAGGTTTGATGCAGTGTAGATATTTGGCAAGTTTTCCTGAATGCGCGGTGGCATGTATTTTTGGATAGACTACAAGGATTTGATGAAGCCATCATAGTGGAATTTGCGTTAAACTTGGAAGAAAATCATTCTAGAGTCCATGGATTGGATATTTATTTCACGGAGGAAGTTATTTCAATTATTATTGGATTGCAACAAAGGGGTCAGAAATGGTTCTCTTGGAATTCTCATTTGCCGAAGTTTTCAAACTTGTTTTTACAGGCTGGGGAGATAATGATCTAGAAAGGAAGAGGGTATGATCATAAATCACTACCATATCCATGGGGTGAGGTGGCATATTTTGTAGTCAGGTATGTTACCTATGAAGGTTGTTGCTCTACCTTATTTAAATATCACTTTAAAATTATTACATTCCTTCGATTTCGGCATGCATAGGTTCATGCTTTGGATATGCCATACTTCCTATGGAGCACCCTGTACTTAATGGCACAATCTGCTCGACGGTCTTGACAACCATTAGAAGTTATTATAAATCATGGGTGGGTGAGATTATTGGTGATACATGCTTTGTATTGGACCTTTGTGGCTTGGGTACAATTTACCAAATTGGCGGAGGAAGAACTTCTTGACATGCTACCTGCAGGAGAAGAGGAAGGAGATTTAGCAATGGAAGAAAAGGCCACAAATGATGTTGTTCCAGCATTGCCTGTTGTTTCAAAAGATATGGATTTAATGGAGGTAGAAGAGAATGCAGTCGATTTTGATCCACAAGAACCAACATCAATTGACAATCAAGGAGAAAAATAACCACCCATCAGTGTGGTTATAGGTGGTGCTGACACACAAGAACCAACATCACCTATCCAAACATTTGAAGAACCTATGATTGAGAAGGTAGGTGGTGATTTTACATAAGAACCAACATGATCTGTCCAAGCAATTGAAGATCTCTTGGTTAAGAATGTAGGTGGTGTTGTTACACAAGAACCAACACCACCTATTTAAATAGTTGAAGAACATGTGATTGAAAACAGAGGTGGTGGTGTTACACAAGAACCAACACCACCTATTCAATTGAATGTGGAACTTTTGGGGGAAACACGGCCCCTAATTGACACCACTACATAAGAGATAATGTTGGGTGTTGGACTAAAGGAAAAATTGGAAGAAGCACAGGCAAGAAGAGAAAAGGGGAGCATAGAACAATTGGTGGATATAGAAGAAGAGGAAGGAGGGCGTGCATCAACAAGCATTGAGAGAATGCAAATTGATTAAAACATTAGTCATTCTCCTTTTCTTGTATCCTTTCCAAGAGGGGCAAGGAAAACCCATTCCTCCAGGTGTATGGAGAAAGAACAAGCTTCTCCTCTAATCCTAAAATTTATTGGTAAAGCTAACGGAACCATTATCGACATGGTCATTCAAAAACTAGTATTGAGAAAATTGAAGGGTTAGAGGTCGGAAATATCTCACAAGAACCAGTTCTAACCGGAAAACAAAAAGAAGAAACTTTGGTTGATGTTACCCCCGTAGATACTGCTCTTGAGCCAATGGAGGAAGATGAAGCTAAATTTACTGACCTGCAAGGGCCAAAACTATTCCCAAGGCAATGGAGGAAGATGTTGCTAATCATATCAACCCACAAGGGTTAGGGACTATTCGAGAGTAGAAGGGAGAGGACACTGCTGATTAGACTAACATGTGCTTTTAATAGACCATTGATGAGAAATTGGAAAAAAAGGATACTACTGAGAAAACTAACTCGCAAGGGTTAGGGACCATTCATACATAGGTGGAAGAGGATGGTTAGGAAGTAAAGAAATCACAAGAGAAGGGTTTCAAAGACACTACTACGCAAGACCCTACAGTGAATCCAGAAGTGCAAAGGGAAGATGTAGAGGCATGTTGACTTGAATAAATAGATGGTGAGACTGTCCCCTGAGTTGGGAAGCAAATAGAAGAAATCTTAGTTAAACACGAACATGTTGATGGTTTTGTCAACATCAACACGCTAGGCTCGAGACCAACTATGAGGCCTATGGAAGAAATAGATTTGAAATAAGAGTTTATCAAGCATTGTGTGAAACGGAGACCCCTCTTAAGGAATGATATTAGGCACAATTTAGAGAGAATATACCGCTCAAAATGGAGGTCATGAAATTGAGGAAACCAATGCGACACCTACAAAGAAAAGTGAAGAAGGATACGAAAAAAATTGGGAAGCCCCAACCTAAAACTATTTCAGTGGAAACATAGACTAAATACAGGCCAACAACTTCAACAACTACATAGACATAAACATTGTTGCATATGATTTAGGCACGTAAAGAGTTTGTCATGTCTGCAGAGATTCAAAAGTGGCAAACTACAAGATCTCGCTTTTAATGAGGGTCCATTGCTGTAGACACACACTAGAAAGGAATAAGGCAAAATCATGAGCAAGCCGTGAAAATAGTCTCTGGTTACATAGAACAAATAGAAAAGGAAAAGACAAAGTAGGAGAGACAACATAAGAAAATTGAGGGGCTAGAAGAATAGGTGAAGTTACTCAAGGCCGATAAGGAGGATATAGTTACCTTGGCTCAGCAAGAAATGGCTTACCACCCCCGTGCTCATAGCTACACCTTTTTCCTCCATGAACAATATCTATTCTTTTGTTTAGAAAGCATTCACTAGGAGCTTAGTCACGATATAGAATATTCAATGCAGTTTCTATGCATCATCAGATGAACAATGTTTTGGATCAACTTTTGATGTGTGAATTGTACATGCATGACTACGTCTTGGAAAATGATCAATCATTTAACCCAATTCCATAAGCAAGAGATATTCAACTCAGAGCTTTTACCTTCTACACCCTCAACTAGGTTAATTGGATAAAGTCTTTGGATACGTTTGAAGAAAACCAAGTAAATGGACCACATGTCATCAGGATGGAGAATTCTAAGTCTGTGAATGTTTATAACAAATAGAAAACCCTCTTAGGGATGAAGGGAAAAAAGAACAGATGTTGGAAACTCAACAATGGTGTGTTGATATATGCAACAAATAGATTGCCACTTGTGAGGAGGAAGCCCGGGACAACTGATAGAAAAGGTGGATGCTTTTGTCATCAACTATTAGGATAAGTGAGCCATTTTGGGCCCCACATTTTGCTCGGGCTCTAAATAGGGTACCCCGATACATTACTTGTATGTGACTTCTTGGGGTCTGATGGATGGGTTTTAGGTTTCAATTTCCCATCATCTCACTAATAGTTTATCAATACGCTCGAGCTTACGAGGTAAGCTAGGATTAGTGGAAAGAAGTCCTCCAAACAGATGGGTACAAGTCCCTACAGATATATATGTCTGCAAAATACGATCTTGTACATCTTCATGCTAACCATCACAACTTGAACCCCGACTTACATAGGCAACGAACTCCATGAGGACATGCAGTAAGGCTAGTTGAGGGGAGATGTCGGTGGCTATATTTGCATACATTTACTCACCCTTTTTACCCTATTCTTTTATCCATTTCATGCCAATAGTGGTTAATCGATATCTTAAAGTGCACAGGTATACCTCTCGCCATCTCTCAATGGATTATTGGTCAATGAAGCATAGTCATATGGGATTATTACCAAATTCAATTTCTAATTCATTTATTCCTGTAGATTTAATGGGAAAATGACTAGGACCGTATTTCAATGAACGATGCTATCAAACTCGTGGTGTTATTCCTGAATGTTGTATGCAATGGTGAATCAACCCTTCGATTGACACACTTCTATATTTTAAAATTATGTTTCATTTTGGAAACCACCATGTAATTAAACGTAGAGTTGTGGGCTGTGAAAGCCAACGCTGTTAGGAGGCCTAAATGTTGCAAGAGAATATTCCACTTCGAGTCTGTAGCAACACAATTGTACTATTTTTTTATTAATGATAAATTGATCTTTTGAGTATCTTGTGATTGTTTGATCTCACCACAGCCTTGATGAGGGAGTTGGGCCCATTCTCCTCACCATGTGCTATTAGGTGAGATGTGTGTTAGGTTTATTTCTATAAGTTTATCATTGTTGTGAATGTTTATGAGTGTGTTGTTGTGAGTCCTTATTGTTGTTACTCATATTTGTTGTTACATTTATTACTTATTGTTACTCTTTTTTTCTCTTACAGTATTTATTGCGATTACACATTGATGAATATATAGTTAATGTCCACTGGTGGGTAGGGAAAATGTGGCCTGCACATACATTGCATGATAGCCTTAAAATAACTCATACTGCCTTAGGTTGACAATTAAATGTGGTTTGGTTTAATTGCACGATTCATACTTGGACACCAACAGCGATAATACACACATAACACATTGCTCAAATTCATGCAAGAAGATAAATGACATGGCTATCAGATATGTTTAGTTTGTGCGTAATGTGAGTTCATTTATTTCACAGGTTTATATGGCCAAAATTTACTTCCCATGGGGCACTTAATAAATTATCACGACACTTTGATTAACATATGGTGGTTTACATATATTGAAGCTAAGGTTTACAAATCATTATGTATTCGCTACATTGTTTTTCATTGTTGTTATGAGATTATTAACACGAGTTCATAAATTTCTCGAAGCTCTCACACATTTGAGGGTAAATCTGATGGGATGGGAGGGATACATGGCTCCCTATGCTTTGTCAATCTAACTAAGGTATGATCTAATGGTGATAAATCATGTGGAGAAGTTAGAGTAACTATTTTTCCTTCCACATCAATGTCGGTTTGATCATTTGCAATGGTTCAACTGTGAATAGAAGCTCTACAACCCCGCAAACATATCGCCACATTTTTGTGGTGGTCTAACTTTAGATGTATTTCTCTCTCAACACCTCTTGTGTGTCTTAGATTATCCACTACAATTTTAATTAGTTGACTTCTTGTTCCAGTGTCTTTTCTTTTCTTACAACATGCTATGGTTAATGAGTGCATCTGCCATAATCCAAGCCCTTGATGGAATTTCTACTACAACTTCGTTATGTATAAGTGTTCTCTCTCTCTCTCTCTATCTATCTATCTATCTATCTATCTATCTCTCTCTCTCTCTCACTCACTCACTCTCTCTCTCTCTCTCTCTCTCTCTCACACACACACACACACACTCTCTCACTCTCACTCTCACTCACTCACACTCACTCACACGCTCTCACTCACTAACTCACTCTCACTCACTCACTCACACTCACTCACTCACTCACACTCACTCCCTCACACTCACTCACTCTCACTCACTCACTCTCTCTCTCTCTCTTACTCTCTCTCTCTCTCTCTCTCTCTCTCTCTCACTCTCACTCACTCTCACTCTCTCTCTCACTCACTCTCATTCTCTCACTCACTCACTCTCACTCTCTCTCTCTCTCAGTCTCTCTCTCAGTCTCTCTCTCTCTCTCTCTCTCTCTTACATTGATATGAAATCTTACCATTTTTTCACCCACATAATTGTGGCATGCTCCCATTCAGTGCACTCATCTGTTCAGGTAAGGTCTTACTCTACAGTTTTATCTAGATTAAATTGGTTGAATCTAAGGGTTTATCTTTAAGAGTTGTCCCAACCTTGATTCTCTTGAAATTCATAGGTACAACTCATCTACTCTGTGGAAGGGTTTTTCCATTTGTATTTCACATTACGAACATACAAGGTTTTTCGTTAACTTTTAGATTCTTATTTTGGAAGGATGTTTTTAAAGGTTAGCCTTGAGACTTGTAGAGTTCAATCTATAGCTTGGACCTATTTCATTGGTTGCAAAACAATTTTTTTAACATTAGTTATTGATTTCTGTGGCCCGTCTAGGGTTTTTAGCCTTCGGGTTTTGTGTTGCTTTGATTCTGTGCTAATTGTATTTCTAAGAACTCTCGTAATATTTACAGGGCTGACATTAGTTCTTAATATCCTAACAAAGGGTTGCTAAGAATTTTTAGATTTCGCAACGTTACCTTTATAGTTGCTAGGGTCTTGGGTTTTTGTGGATATTCATAATATATGATTATGTATATTTTATAATATTAGTTAATGTTGAGAACGCAACCTACACAGGTTGAAAATAGGTTTTTTAAATATATTCCTATAGCTCTGAACTAGTTTGGGGTGAATAGATTTTCACTAGTTGACCCATAACTAAATTGGCTACCACATGGATTCGAGTCACATTAATTGAGAATATTTAGCGTACACAGATGAAATAGGGTTCAACCCATGTATTTTATCGTTATATTATTTTTTGGGTGTTGGAAATAACATGCATGTTTTCAAAATGAATGTTTTTTACTTTCTTTCATGGTTCACTAAATTGGACTTCTAATCGTCTCTTTTGTTTGTATTGAATTCTTAGTTTTTAACTAACTATCCAAGATTTATATAACTCGTTTATTTTTCTTTATTTTTATTTAAAAACTCAACCTCGGGTTAGCGAGACCGAGCTCCTCTTGGACCTATTTCACTCTTACTAGGTCATAATGTTGGTTAGAATAGGAAGTGTCCTACATGTGGAACATTATTTCATTGGGTGAACTAACAAGGCTCATTAAGCTGAAATATTGTCTTGTGTGAACCTAATTTTTTCAAGTGTATGGCCTGTGTTTCTTTGACCTATTTACAGTGATAAAAAAATCACTCTGTTCTAACATAGGTCACTGCATGCATGGTTTTTTTTTTCTTTTTTCACAGAATATTGTTCAGTAACTTACTTTACCTGTAAACGCTTACATTACAGATACAAGAAATAGTATTACAGACCAAATTTATTAGTAGATATTACATTAAATTCCTCTTCTTGTGATTCAACCAGTTTTCCTATTTAAATTTCCCTTTCTAATGAAGCTGTCAAAACTTCAAAAACAATAGAAAATTAATTCTTTCCAAAGAAATGTATACTTATCTTTGTGTTCTAACGATATGGGGAATCTGATACGAAGATACCTTTCCTCCCAAACTTCGAGTATGGTGAGTACATCTCATAATCGCCACGAGCCCTTTCTGTTCCACAATTAGTTAATAGACGATATCACTACATCTATTTTTTTGGCATCAAGACCAGAAAGTCCAACCACGATTTTCTTTAGACTCTCAAGTTTATTTTAGGGCTTCAACTAGCCAATAGTCCAGCTCAATAATACTCTTGGAAATATCCTGCCCAACCTTCTAAGTTTTTTATTTCAGAATTTCCCTATCGTCCTCCTCGCTCATGCCTCTTACGTTCTACCAGATACTTTTATCTTTTAGGGAGACAAAATAGTATCCATCTATAAATGTCTGGCAAAATAAAGTTATCATTTGAGGTCCCTTATCATGAATTTGAAGATTGTCAATTTTTATTTTTTTTAAATAAACCTTAACCTATACATCAAATATTTTGCTAGGCTCTTTACCTCATCCCAACATTTACCAATTTTTTCATAGAAAAAAAATTAAAATAAAATATACACTAACTGGGGGTGCTACAACCCCCCCTTGAATGAAACACTGTACTAAATGTTATTATTCCCCACAGAATGGGTAAGGGTACATCTCTCGCATAAAGTCATCATCCTCCTAGGTGGTCTCTTTCGGGATAAAGTGCTTCCACTGCACTTTAACCTGAGTGATAGCTAGCCTCCATAGCATTATTTCTCTCTAATCGAGTATACATCGGGGCTCTACTTGAAATTCTATATTTGGTTCAACTTATTCACAGTCACAAAATTGTCATCAACTATGTTATTCAATACCAAAAACTAGTGCATACATATGCATACTTAAGAAAAATTTCATTTGGAGAAAACGTTAGCTACGCATCTTGCTAGTTAATGATATGTTTAGTGTCATATACATCTTTAACAGTGAAATATGGAATATATGTCCTATTATTTTTTAGATTTGGAATGGACCACAATATCCGGGGGCTAGTTTCAGGCAACCACCCAATCTCAATGTGCTTTTATTAGGTTTAACCAATACGTAGACATGATCCCCCACTCAGAATTATCCATAAGTACTCTTTTACCAGTACATTCTTTATGTCTAACTTGAGCAGCTTTAATATTTGACAAACTTTCCTTGTTGTCTATTCCATTTCAGTTAACATATCAGGTCCTAGTATCATCTTATATTTTGGGTTACCCCAATTAGTCAGTGTCCTACATCTTATTCCATATAAGGTCACTTCAAAAGGGCTCATCTTTAGCAACATGTCCTACATCTTATTCCATATAGGACTTCAAAAGGGCTCATGATAACTATTGTTGTATGCAAACTCGATCAGGTGAAGATATTTTTCCAACTTGGTCGACTGCTCCATAATGTACCTTCTCAACATTTCTTTAGGTTACTATTTTAGTCATTTGTCCTGCCCATCTATTTGTAGGTGATATGCAGCACTAAATTGGACCTACATACCAAGCCCAGTAAAAAAAGCTTTCAGGAACATAGAAGTGAATTTTACATCCCTATCAGAGACAACTACTTTTAGGTATTCCATGTAGTCAAAAGATTTCTTTCATAAAAATGTCAGAAATTTGGAAAATTTTATATGTAGATTACACATGAATAAGATGGGCTACCTTACTCAAATTATCCACAACATCCATAATTGAGTCAATTTCCTTCCTAGATTTGGGTAGGCATGTGATAAAATCCAATGCAATGGTGTCCCATTTCCAATGAGGTATCGATAATTGATGGAGTAGATTGGATGGATTTTGGTGTTCAGCATTAACCTGTTGACATTACAATAATCTTGCCAAATATTGTGCAATATCTTTCTACATACCAAGCCAAAAGTAATCCTTCCTTTTGTAGAAAGAATTTTCCTGATACCCTAGGTGGGTAGAATAAGGACTACTATGAAATTCATTGAAAATTACTTGTCTAACGACAAACTTATTAGGGACATACACTCTACCTCTAAAGGTTATTAAATTATACCTATTTATACCATAAACAAACTATTATTCATATATAACTGTTTTTTTAGTTTGCTTCCACAAAAATTCATATTTTTGGTCCTTTATTATAGTTTCTTTAATTTGATCTGGAAATTTAAATTCAACCTGAATGTAAGAGATTTCATACACACAATGTAATTTTTGGCTTAAGGCATCAGCTACTAGATTCTCATACCCTTTAGATGTTTGATTTCAAATTCAAACTCACTCATAAATGCAGTCCATCTATCCTAATGAGCATTAAGATTTGGTTCTTTGAAGAAGCTATTGAGACTGCTACAATCAGTCATTAGCACAAAAACTTTACCTTCTAGGTAGTGTCTCCATACTTTTAATGCATGTATCACAATTTTTTCTTACAAATGATAAGTAGAGTACCTCTCTTTGTGTTGTTTAACTTCTAGGATTTTATTGAAGCCTTGAAATTCATTGCGACAACACGGGGAATAACCACCCGGTCCAGACCTTGAAAGCAACTCCTTTTTTGTTTGGTATAGTGGCTTTGACTGGGGATAATGGGGCCAGCTTCCTAGAGAGGATTGATTTGATAATGTTGAGGACATGACATAAGATGTTATCTAATCTAAATATTAAACACATGCACATATCTTAATCTAACTTTATCTAATTATAAATATACCCAATAATAAACTAAAGTATGTGATCTACAAAGATGTCTCAAAGCAATTGGTAATAAAGATCGTTCAATTTCCAAAATAAATGAAATTTGTTTAATGATAATTGTTTTGGATAAATAGTTGGAAAAAACAATTAAGAAAACTACATTGCATATAATAATTGTTCATGTATTCGAAATTGAATCAGAGCTAAAACATCATACAAAACTGCAATAATGCAGAATTATAACTCATATTCTCATACATAAGACAATCAAGAGAAAGAGTATTGCTAATGTATAAATAAAACACAATCATATGATAAAAGTACCATATATGAAGGGTTCTTCTCATGGGCTCAACAATATTGATCCAATTTCATCTAATCCAGTACACTCTAAGAGTATAGAAGTGTAATTTCAATAGAGCATACTTGATATTGAAGGAAAAATAGATCATGTTACATTAATTTCATCAAAACCTTCCAAAAAATACAGAAGTGTAATGTCTCGAAAAGCGTTTTTGGTAAAATTATGGACCCCTCTCTAAATGCATGAGAGGGGTTTAAATACTAAAATACATGCCTCAAAAATAGATTATTACAAAAAATAGCTAAGGTGGTTTTAAACAAACTTCCTCAGATTGGGAAAAAATAAACCAAAAAATAGAATTAAATAATGACAAGATCTGTTCTAATTGAACTAACTTAGTCACCTAACTTGACCTTTGAGATTGAGAATGTCGATCATTGGTTTGAGTTGAGGCGGTTGATTGATTATGGGTTTTAAATGCCCAACAAATATGGCATCTGACAAATCTAGCACCATATTTTGTCTAGAGGTAGTTAAACATTGTAGAGTCATCCACTGGATATGTGCTTTTACTAGAAACTGCGAGTATGTCTCCCAATCTAGTTTCGTTAGTTGTTTAATTTCTTCCTCATTGGTCTGCACTGTCTGTTTCCACTCTTTCTCTAGTTCTTTGATATTTGGTAGAAACCTTGGTATGCACTCTTTGAAAAGGTTAGCACTGTTGACGCTTTCATTAATGACTTCTATTATACTACTTGCCGCACCTGCTACTATCATTATCGCTCTTTCTCTATGTTTTAACTGTGTCACCCAATCTCTAGACATAATGTCTTTGTGGGATTATTCTATTTTTTCTAGGTCAGCCTTTCTTCCCTCATCTGACTCTTGCCAGGTAATACATTAAGAAATATTTTTATGGATTTCCTCGTATTCAAACCTCATATCGATCACTTTCTTTGTCAATTGATCACTTGTCTCATAGTAAGTATTAATCTATGAGATTTTCTAACAGAATATTTCTCCTTGTTGTACTAATAGGGAATTTAGCTTAACTGTTTCTTTGATGAATTCGTCAGTTTGAGAGTTATATTTAAATCTATCCACCATGGCTTGCATTTGGTGAATTTGTGAATCCTTTTTTGATAAGCTAGCCTGGTGTTATAACCTCATTTGCTTGAATTCACTTTTAAGCTGAGCTACCACTTATTATGCTTGTTGTTGAAGTAGAAGATTTTTCTATTATTTTTCTTTTAGCAACATTCAAACTTCCATTTCTTTATCGATGGTTGTTTTTGTGTAAGCTCCTACAAACTATGACAACTTCATAATATTTTTTGTTGGGTCAACAGGAGTGTCCTTCCACAAAATATCCATTGGTTCGTTCTCTAGAATTACAACAATCGTGGTGTCTAGCTTCCTCTTCTTTCTTTGTCTTTTAACTACATCCTTATGAGTAGGATTGTAGAATATATCTAATGGAGGTGTCCCTTCAACTGTCAAGAAAATTTAGGAAGTAGGAAAAGCAAGAATAACCTTAATATCTTGAGAGTATGTAGCCCCTTCCTCTGTTGTCTCTTGATTTTATTTCTGTTGAGTCTATTTGGGGGTCTAAAAATGAGACGTTTCCTCGAGATTTGTTTATGTTTGGAGCTTCTTATTTAATTGCTCCAATTAATTATCAAGATAAATGACTAGAACCTTCCCTGATTGAGCTGAAGTGGAACCAACCTTTGTCTACTTCTTGGTCGAGGCTTGTTCGGTTGTTTCCTAAATATTTCCTCCTGTATCTTTCTCATAATCTTTATTAGGGCTACATTTTCCATTCTGAGATTGTTGTTCTGAGTGTTCTGATTCGTGAGTCGACTTTTCTTGGGTTTCCTCATCAGAATTTTCTTTTTAACTTCCCTCCAAGATTACATTAGGAGTTGGTTCTATTATTGGTTCAATTTGTAATAGGTCCAATGGGACCTTTAACAATCTCTTATTTCTATAACGATGGTAAATGTAGGAACTATGCAAATGTTTTGGCTCCTTGAAAGAGGTTATCAAAAGAATTCTCTTCATGAGTAAAGTATTTGACGCTAACCATAGTGGTAGATTATTTAGAAACTTGATTTGGGTCATACTGTCTTCCTGGAACTGTGGCCAATTTTAGAGACATGATAATCTCTAATTCTTTTACTGCATGCTCATTTTCATGTAGTGCAAATGCACCACACTGTAATGGGAAGTCTGGCCAAATGGATTTCTTCTATTCCCTCGGGCCTTTGGTTAAACTACCCTCCCCTCCTGTCTGGTGAGCTATCTCTCTAGACAGTAACTTGTTTGGGACATAATATGGGAGGATATGTAGAGAATCAATACTACTAAAAACTCTAAAGTAAGTGAATTTCTCTTCATTGAACCATCTAGCAATTGGAAAAATATCTACCTTTGCTTCTTTAGAAAACCTAGGGGTTGTTCTATAGAAAATGCTTTTATGATTAGGCAGCATAATTGTTAGGTCCCTATAATACTAGTGATTACCCCATTACTATTGTAGTTGTATCCCTTATTAATATTGTTGTGCCCCTATTGTCCCCATATTTTTTACTGTGCCCTAGAATCCCTCTATTGTTATTTTTGTGGCTTTATATTATTATTGTTAGGTCGGTTGGTTTATATTGTGACTCCTTAGACTTCTATATATAGAAAGGAGGTTTTGTCATTTGAATCATCCAAGGATTGTTCATTTGTGTAATGTAAAGGAGGTTGGCCCCTCGAAGAGGCTGAATTCTAAGGCATTCAACTATCTTTTCTATCTTTTCGTGAGCTGATTTCATAACATTTGGTATCAGAACTTTGGACTCTAGGGTTTCATTGCTCCAAATAGGTCATCATGGAATTTTCACTATAACTTTTTTCTGTGAAATTTTATAAGCTAAAAAAAATCCATTTGAGACGAAACCGCACTGAACCTAAAATCTAAATTTCAGAGCTGCTTGCACCATATTTGCGGAGATATGATCTGAGGAAGTTGGTCTTTTTGCAGACTCCTGAATTACATTCCAAACATATGACCTAGGGAAAATCGTCATAACTTTCTCTCTGAGCATCAGATTAAAATTTCATAAGAAGGTACAGAAATAGGATGGACTTTTGTTTCTTGTATATATTTTTTAGAGCCAAAGGTCACAAAAGTGACTCGTGGTACGTTGTACAAGCTCGCTCTACTAAACTAGTCTATAATTAGGTCACTGTGGGAGATTTGTCATAACTCATCCCTGGAGAATCCAATTTGGATCAAACTGGTGGCATTGGAAAGAGGACATAGAGGGATATCGCAGGTTGCAATTTCAGAACTGAATGATCTGAAATTAAAGAGATACATTAGATTCAATATTAAGCTCCTACAAAGTGAAAAAAGGTGTGTAGTTTTTTTTAATTTTTGTATAAGCTTGGTTTGAAAAATTAGCTTGAAGGAATTCAAAGGGCATAGTAAAGCATTATTATCGGTAATTGATGCCCCGAGGAAAGAAAATGCAAACACCTAGGAAGTAACCTGAAATATCTAGCATGACTCCTGAAGAAGGGGAAGAAATGCAACATGATATATCAAAATTACGAGACCAAGTGCAACAAGTGTCACTTGCACAAAAAGGAATAAAATCTAAGATGGATGGTTTAAAGAAAGATGTAGAAGCTAATATGAATGGTTTAAAGAAAGGCGTAGAAGATAAGATGGATTGTTCAAAGAAAGGTGTAGAAGCTAAGATGAATGACGTGGAAGCTAAGATGGATGATCTGAAGATAGATTTGAAGACATGCATGGAAGATTTGAAGATAGATTTAACAAAGTTTCTACAAGAAATTATTACTAATGGTGAAAGAGTAGTAAAGTAAACTCATGATGAGAAAAAAGCAAATGTTAATCATGATTTCAAAGACTCTAATGTTGGATCAAAGACCCACCATATTCCAAAAATCGATATGAGCAAGTTTGATGGCAAGGATGCCACAACATGGATATTATAGATGGAGCAATTTTTCGATCTCGATAATGTGCAAAACACACAAAAGGTATGTATTGAATCTTTATATTTGGAACCAAATCAGTTTGTATGGTATGAATGGATTTTCTCTCGTAAACAAATTATCACTTGGGCAATTTTTACGAAAGAATTGACAACACATTATGAGGATACAAAAAGCAACACTTTTTTTAGCCAATTGATAAGTCTCAAACAAAAAAGTTCAATAATGGAGCACATTGAGGAGTTCCAAAAATTGAACATAAGGGTAAAAAATATTCCAGAGGATCATAGGGTTGATGCGTTCATAGGGACTTTAAAGGATAATATCCAACATGATGTTTTCCTTTGGGAACCTCATTGATTAGAGAAGGCATTCAGGTTAGCAAGAAAAATGGAAAGAAAAATTATGGAAACCAGGAAGAATACCACTCACAACTATAAAGATGGAACTGTTGTTGCCCCTAGTCTTCCATAACCTATAAGGTTGACACCACAACAATTGGAAGAAAAAATAGAAAAAAGGCTTTGTTATAGTTGTGATATAAAATACACTAAAGGTCATAAGTATGCTGAGAAGAAATTATTCTACATAGATTGTGAAGAGGAAGAACAAAAGGAGCAATAAAGGTCAAAAGAAGAGGATATACCCTAGGAACAAAGCCTAGATAAAGAAGAAATGAATCCGACCATATCTTGTAATGCATTGGCTAGAATTACCACTCCTCAAACCATCAAGATAGAAGGGAAAATTAAGAAGGAAAAGGTAATAGTTTTGATTGATTCAGGAAGTACCCACAATTTTATTCATTGTAAGATAGCAAAAGAATTGAATTGCTTCCTATATCCAGCACCAGAGTGTCAAGTGATGATTGCAAATGGAGGAACAATAAATTGCTCTGGAAAGTGCCATAATATCAAGCTATCCATGGGAGAGTATGTATTTACTAGCCCAATGTTTTCCATTCCAATGGGAGGTGTTGATGTTGTACTAGGAGTCCAATGGCTACAATCCTTGTGTACAATAGCTTTTAATTTTCAAGAGCTTTTCATGAAATTTTCTGGGGAAGGAAAGACAGTTGAATTAAAGGGTATTGTAGGGAAACCGGGAAAGATAATCAACTCTAACGGTATGCCAAAGCTTCTAAAAAAGCAACAAAGAGGTGTAAATGCACAATTATGTTCTCTAGATGTTTCCACATCAGAATCATCTATTTCTCCAGATCTCCGAAATGTCTTGGAGAATCATTCCAAGGTATTTGAGACTCCCAAAGGTCTCCCACCTATTCATGATCATGATCATGCTATTCATCTGATTCCAGAAAGTGTTCCTCCAAACATCATGCCGTACAGATATCCCTATGACCAAAAGAGTGAAATTGAACGTATGGTTGCAGAAATGCTAGAGGCTGGTATAAATCATCCTAGTCAAAGTTCTTTCTCTGCTCCAGTTGTATTGGTGCACAATAAGGACGGATCATGGCGCATGTGTCCGAATTATAGGGAGCTCAACAAGCTCACTATTAAATATAAGTTTCCCATTCTTGTCATTGATGAATTACTAGATGAATTGCATGGATCAATTTACTTCACCAAGTTGGAACTTCATTCAAGATATCGTCAAATCAGAATGAAGACTAAAGACATTCCGAAAATATCATTTAGAACTCATGAGGGTCATTATGAATTTCTGGTCATGCCTTTTGGCCTTACCAATGCACCTTCTACGTTTCAAGGTTTGATGAATTCCATTTTCAAACCCTTCCTTAGAAAATTTGTGTTAGTATTTTTTAATGATATACTAATCTATAACAAGTCTTGGAAGGATCATGTTGAACATGTTGATAGGGTGCTACAACTATTGGAGGAGA
>APFE031744065.1:38228-94615 GCA_000404065.3 Pinus taeda | reverse complement strand
ATCAACATCACAGTGAAATAAGTTTTGATGTAGGTGATTGGGTATTCCTACGACTACAACCATATAAACAAATGTCCCTCAAGCAAGCTAAGAAGGATAATAAATTATCACCAAAGTATTATGGTGCGTACAAGGTGTTGCAAAAGATTAGTACGATGGCATATAAATTTGAGCTTCCTGCAACTTCTTGAGTGCACCCAGCTTTCCATGTTTCATGTTTAAAGAAGGTTATAGGTGACAAGCTCCCAGTTCAAAAAATATTGCCAGAACTTGACGATGAAGGAAAATTTATATTGGAACCAAAAGAAGTCACAAAAAAAAGAACATTATAGCTATGAAATCGATCAATTTCAGAGTATCTCATCAAGTGGAAGAACTTATCCGTTCAAGATTCCACATGGGAGGACGAGAATTTTATACAAAAGCATCCAGAACTATTCAAGCGTTGAGGACAACACTTTTTTGAAGGAGAGGGGCATTTTAGGTCCCTATAATACTAGTGATTACCCCATTACGATTGTAGTTGTATCCCTTATTAATATTGTTGTGCCCCTATTGTCCCCATATTTTTATTACTATGCCCCATAGAATCTCTCTATTGTTATTTTTGTGGCTTTATATTGTTATTATTAGGTCGGCTGGATTATATTGTGACTCCTTAGAATCCTATATAGAAATGAAGTTTTGTCATTTGAATCATCCAAGAATTGTTTATTTGTGTAATTTAAAGAAGGTTTCCCCCTCAAAGAGGCTGAATTCTAAGGTGTTCAACTAACTTTTCTATCTTTTTGTGAGCTAGTTTCATAACAATAACACCCTCGCATATTTTATAAAAATAGGTATGGAGTTGGGATTCCCTCAAGAATTTATGGTATACATGGATGGGGAGAGGGTTTTGTATAGTACACTTCCAACCCATGTTAGGAAATTTAGAAAAAGAAAGTGGCAAACATAACATAAGCGCTCATATAAAAAGGAGGAAAAAATCTTGAGGAAACACTTCTCTTTTGTCGATATTCCCTAATAGGCATTGCTAAATTGACTGATAAAATCTAACTCCAGTTCATAATTGTTGTGTTAACTGCTATGTCAATTAAGGGAAACCACTCTATAGAGAATTTGTTACTATCAACTTTACCAAATAATGTACACATCATTGCAACTACAAAATTATGTGGGGTAGAGAGGGATGCAATGGAGTACATACTAGATTTGTCCTGTTTGAATTGTTCTGGATTAACCTCTAGGTCTGTATAACGTCTAACGGGTCCTCATTATATTTGATGAAATTCTCAAAGAAACCTTTCTTATAGAGCTTTTGAGGCTCTAGTAGTTGGTACATCTGGCACAGATTGGCTGGTGTGAAATACCATATGACCTCATGCCTTTTTGTCTTGAAAGTTCTGTTTGAGACATCTACATCATCAATCACCCATTTTACCATATCTGTGTATGGAGAAATCTTAGGTTTTGCTGCTATTCTGTATATAAATAACCATGCTACCTCAAAGTAGGAAGTGTCAGATGATTCTTGGGCATCAGTTATTGTCTGTGTTACAAGTGGCCTATGTTTCTCTTCTTCTAGTACATTATACATAACTTCCCATGACGTGGTTCCTCCGTCTTTGTTGCAAGTGGTATCAAAGAAAATTGGTATCATGTCTGATTTCTCAGATGCAGTAGCTTTTCCCTTCTTCTCTATCTTTTCCAACGTTGTTTTCTTCGAAGGTTCCCTGAAATGGAGCAATGGAGATTATCAGATAAACATAGAGAGAACACGATAGTTAGAATTCAATGATATATTTAACTTTGAAAGCTGACAAGAAAAGAGCTTTATTCGAAAATGATGATGAAAGATATCAAATCACGTCGAGCCATTTTAAACATAAATGTCATTTAAATTCCAAAATTTCACAATAAGATATTTTATCACGCCTTATTTAAGAACTTAAGTCATATCATCACCAATGTGTGAGGAAAATGTTTAAGGTAACGAGTTTAAAGTGCAAAATGTTGGTTATGTGATTGCATAAAAATTATCATAATATTTCATATCACAATATCACATTTTTTATGATGCATTATTTCAAGGTTGTTTATAATTTTTTTAGATGTGATGTGAGCAAAGTATTGTTTATTATTTAAAGCGTATTTTGCTTAAATTGATATTTATTACATACTTGTGACCTTTTACTATGCATCATACTTAATAAATGTTTATAACATTTATTGCATACTTCCATCGGGTTCGGGTCATACCACATTCCTTTGCCTATATCATTCTTTACTTGGTTTAAAGATAAAGCAGGGGCTCTTGCAGATTAGCTTTTAGATGTACTCATTTGTCATAGGTAGAGTCACTACTACTAGCAGCTGTCGATAGCCACGACAGGGTTACCTTTTAACCATCAATGGTTCAGTATCCCATCCCGATAAGAGTGCAACTTTTAGAGATAAATTAATACTCATATACTTATTCTCTTCTCTTTCCTTTTTAGACAATTTATTTTTCTTCTAAAAATTTTCCTTTTTTCTACTTAAAAGTCATTGTATTGGTTTGCTGGCCAAAAATTGACAATGCCATTTAATGGTTGTAATTCAACTGAACAAGTTGGCTCGTGATAAGACCCCTTGTCTTTTGATTAAAACAATCTAAATCCATTGCCCTATTTTTATGTGCATTGTTGCTAATGTTAATCTATTATTTCCCTATGAACACGGTAAGCTGACTTCTAATGAGACCTCTTATATTGTAATTTTTAGTATATTTTAGAGTTACACTCTAAAAAGTGAAAAGTTTACTAGATGGAGAGAATCGTTGACTCCTTAAGACTTTTTCGATGACAATTTTACAGTTAAAGGTGCTTTTCTGCAGAGAGTCTTTGATTTGTTAAAGATACTTTTCATGACTGATAATAGAACAAAGGTCTCTTTACAAAGTTGGGGTTTCACAAATGATAAACGATTTTGGTGGAAAACAAGGAAATTTAAGAGAAATAGAACTTAGCCTATTTTTCAAATGCCATAGTCATCTTCTTAACAATCTCTACTTATACAAGCGGAAAATAAAAATACAAAAGAGATTTTTTATTCAAAGGCCAAAAATAAATACTATTTAACTTTTATTTTCCTAGGAAAAGTAAAGGCAATAGTGTACAAGGGATAGAAGAGGTTATCTTCTATGACAAATATTTCTTTAGAATCTTCCCATGGACAAGCAGATAATCTCTCTTGCCTGATAAATCTTGCAATAGAAATGTTGATGGGTTGATTTGTTCCACAATTTTGAAATGGGCCAAGAAACATTCTTTAAAATTTGGTATGTTTATCTTTTTCTTTGCGTGATTTATCCTACTTCAATAGTAAATCTTCAAGTTGAAAGGTTTTAGGACTTACATAATTTGCATCAAATGAAGATTTGACTAACTATTGATGATGTGCATGTATGATCTTGGCCTTATCGCTTTCTTTTTCAAGTTTGAGGATTTGTGACTCTCTTAATTGCATAGAAGAGGAAGGAGTTTCTTCAAATAAATT
This sequence comes from Pinus taeda, assembly GCA_000404065.3. Taxonomy (NCBI): domain Eukaryota; kingdom Viridiplantae; phylum Streptophyta; class Pinopsida; order Pinales; family Pinaceae; genus Pinus; species Pinus taeda. Next base: position 91,078 of record APFE031744065.1, on the reverse strand, counting down.
GAACTAGGGCTAGAGAGGGAATAAATACACTTGTAGGGAGAACAACCTCTTTCCCATAGACCAAATTAAAAGGAGAAGTGCCTATTGAGGCCTTCTATGATATTCGATCTACCCATAGAGCAAATGTGAAAGATTTATGCCAAACTCTATGACTTTGATCAATAGTTCATTTGATGATCCTTATGATATTTTTATTCGTTGATTTAGCCAAACCATTTCCCTGAGGATAATAGTTAGTAGATTATTTAAGTTTGAAACCTATTTTAAGCGAAAATTTTGTTATAGCATTGCCTGTGAAATAGGATGCATTGTCAAACATAAGCGCAGTTGGTAGGCCAAATCTGGTGATAATAAATTGATCAATAAATTCAATGATGTTTTCAGAATTGGCTAGCTTAAGTGGAATTTCTTCCACCCACTTAGTGAAGTAATCAATTGCTCTAAGCATATACCTATGCTGCTTTGAAGATTGAGGAATGATCTCACCTATTATGTCCAGTCCCCATTTCTCAAATGGTTGTTCAACGTTGGTTGATTCTAATGGTAATGTGGGTTTCCTTTGCCTTCTAGCAGTTGTTTGAAAAAATTTACACTTCCTTACATATTCGTGTGAATCTTTGAATAAGGTTGGCCAATAATAGCCAACATGTAGGATTTTATGTGTTGTTGTGTCTCCTCCAAAATGTCCACTAGCTGGTCCATCATGGAGTTCCTGTAAAACCTTTTCTGCCTCAGATTTTTCAAGGCACCTAAGTAAAACATAATCATAATACTTCCTAAACAAAACATCATTGATGGTTTCATATTGCTTATCTTTTATTCTTAAATCCATTTTCTTTTGTGGCTGAGCTATATAGGACCATATCCGTTTTTAAAATAAAAGATGACATCAACATATTTAGATTCAGTATCATTGAGTCTTACCTCACATATTTCTATATCGGAAACCGAATCTTCTAGTGCTGGTAATTTGGATGCTCTAGCAAACATTCTGCAAAAACCTTGACCTCTGACAATTTTCATTGGTCTAATCTCAATGTCATACTCTTACATATGTTATGCAATTTTCTCCTTTTCCTTTTCTCACTTAATTCTTTTTGCATTACTAAATTTCTCACAAAAGAGAACATAACTATTACTTTAGTGTGAGTTTTAAGAACGAAGGGTCTGAAATGTTTTATTGACTTGAAAACAACAAAAGCATATTGTTCAACATCTGAGTAATTTAATTCAGCTCCCTACAAATTGGACCTAAAGAAATAAATTAGTAGTTCAGCTTTCTCATCATTGACATGTGTCAGAATCGCTGCATGTGATGTCTCGGAAGCAAAATTATATAAAACAAACTGGTTAGAAAAATTTGGAGTTGCTAAAGAGGGAGCATTTACAATGGATTGTTTGATAATATTGGAAGCTTTATGCTTAGCATATCCCCATTTAAAAACATAATTTTTCTTGATCATATATTGGAGGGGTAAAACAATTCGTGAAAAGTCAGGGACGAATCTATTGACAAAATTTATCTAACCTAGGAAAGATTGCATGGATTTTTTGTTATGAGGCAAAGAGATTTCAAAAATTTCTCTTATCCTTCGGGATCTATGTGAATACCATATTTAGATACAATAAATCCAAGAATATTACCTTTACTTAAAAAAAGAAGTATTTCTTTGGATTTAGAGAAATTCCATATCTCTGACAACGTTCAAAGATTTGTTTCAAATCCTTTAAATGATTACTGCACTTTTTTAATAAACAATTATGTCATCTAAATAAATTACCATTGTTTTATTTACCAAACCTTTGAAAGGCATATCCATGTCTCTCTGAAATGTTGCACACGTATTGATTAATCCAAATGACATCTTTTGATAACCATATGTTCCGCATTTGGTTCTAAATGTGGTATTTAGTCGATCATATGGATTCACAAGAATTTGATTATAGCCTGAAAATCCATCTAGAAAAGACATTAATTCTAAGCCTGCAACTGATTGCATTATTTGTTCCATAAGAGGAAATTGAAGGTTGTCCTTCTGACAAGCTTTGTTTAGATTGCGAAGGTCTATACAAATTATAAGAGCACCATTATTTTTCCTAACTGGAACTAGCTGAGAACCCCCCCCTTGAATGCCTGACAGGGAAATTTATTTTGGCTTTGAGAAGTTTATTCAATTCAGATTTGATATGATGTTCTAAATTCAGGTGAATCTTTCTCAACTTCTATTATACAGGCTTTACATCAGATATCATAGGAATGGTATGTTGGATGATGGAAGTATCAGATGTCTTAAGATCTTCATAATTCCAAGAAAAAACATTTTTGTATTTATTTAGCAAATGAATAAAGGCTAATCTTTCATTAGTTGTAAGACAAAGTCTGAGATTAATATTTTTAGGTTTAAGGTCAGTTCCAAGATTAACTAATTCAAACCTCAAGGTTGAACTTTGAATATTTGAGTTAGTAGGTTTCTTGAATTTGTCCTTAATATCATATAGATCTTTTATCTTAACCACATATTTAGGTATAGGATTTGTACTTTTCTCGCTTAAGCTAGTTATCATGTTGATCCTCATCTATTATGTGGTCATCATAAGAGCCTTTAGATGTTAGAAAATTTATGATATTCAAATCATTATTAAAAACCTTCTAATTGGTTATGTTATCAAGAATAGAAGGCCTAAGAATTAATTCTATTAAAAATCAATCAGGACTATAATCTCCTGGTGGTATGAGCTTGGATGCAATGTTAACCAAAATATTGGCACTTGCATTTTAAAGTCTTGGAATTGGGGAAATGTTGAATGCTAGGAAATGTGAAGCAAGGTCCTAGAATAATGATTGATAATGTTTCAAATGTTCAGAAAGATAGAGAATAGTATTCCTTACCTGTTTGATTACGATTTCTAAATCTCCAACTACTTGAAGATATTTAATATCAAGGCCAATGGCTTTATACAACCCTTGAACTAATGCTTCATATTCAACGATATTATTTGTGCATTCAAATTCAAGTCTGCACGCCAACATAGTTTTTTCTCCTTTACATTTAGACCCATCAAAAAATAATTTCCAAAATAAAGAATTGATTACAGATTTAACTACAAAATTGATACATCTAGAACAATCCATTTGAGAAATTTTTTTGATTTGTGATGTAACAAAAATTTCCAAAAAGGATGAAGTGTTCGCATTAAAATTTCCTAAAAATGATTTGATTGAATAGTTTCGAATGATATTACAACTGCATTAGATGAGCTCATTCTCTCCTTCTAGTTCTGTGATAATATACGTTAAATGCTTCTCACGGTCGACCCTTATTTGATTTGGCTTACCATTATAAGGAAGCCACAGATGGGACCAATCTGTTGTGAAATAGCCATGAAGCTTTTTAGACCAATCTCTAATAAGGATGAAACCGTAGAATTTAGGGATATCAGCCACAAGAATGTCAATCAATTGACATATTTTCAGGTTTGATGAGAGTCTAATGGTATCCTAATTTATTTCTCCTATGACTTCGACTTGAGATCGATCTAATTGAACAATGTGAACAACATATTTCTGGGGTTCGACATTCAATTTTACACATACAGTTTTTGGTAAAATGTTGATGAAGAACCAGAGTCTACTAAACAATTGTGCAAATTCTTATTGAAGACTTCAGAAGTCAAAAGAAAAGGAGGTTTATGGGATTTAGATCTACCACCTATTAAAGCAACATCAATTGAACTCATTTTGTTTGATGAAGTACTAAGAGGCCTACCCATTTCTTGAGTAGTCTGACAAATTATAGCAGTGCGAAGAGGATAAGTGGGGACTGCCTTTGATTATTTGAATAATAGATTTTATTGATGTTTTAGCTTTCTAAGCTCATGGAACATGATATTAGCTCTAGTCTTCTTCATATCCTCGATGATGTTGTATTCCATTTTATCAGATGCTAGCAAGGATTTAGCTGAAGGTGAAGAATTAGAATGAAGAGGAGTTGTTTGAGTGGATTTGGGAGAAGATTTCTAACCTGTTTCTTTATCTCTTGGAGCAGGAGTTGATGATTTCTGTTTTTTATTTGTTTGCATAAAATAAATAGAGCTCTTGCTTCTAGTAGTGATAGGTAATTCTTCTTCTAATTCTTCATTGTCTAACAAAGGAAGAATGAAATCCCACATTCCTTGTAATTCAACTATCTCTTCGTCGTGGGCTTCTTCTTCAATTGTTGACATTTCTTCTTCCTTGATATCTGATTCAGCATTTGATATTGTATTTGGAGGTTTAGGATCAGAGGAAGGGTTTCTCTTGTAAGGTCTAAAATATTTCCTTGAGGAAGTCTCAACTACCTACTTTTAATATGGACCAGTTCATTGGACATGCTTTTAAGTAGCTTTTGCAAACCTTCAAGATCAAAAAAAAATTTAGGTGCTTTCTTCTTGGATTCATCCCTAAAAGTGACCTTCTTGGATTTTCTTTCTTCTAATGCGTTCTTTTTTTCTAAACCTAGGATGCCTTTTTCCAAACCTATGACTTCTTTCATGTTTTCTGCCAAACTTGGTTTGGCAGCTTTGTCTACAAAAATACTTCCATTCAAGGGAACAACGGAAATGTATCTTTCATTTTGAACTTTAGTGCTTCACCTAGACGCCATTAGAATTTCTTTAATAATTTGTTAAAATGGGAATTGAAGTCCTTAATCGGCTCTTTAGATTCTCCCTTCAAGTTGGAGAGATCGTTAAGGAGATTAGTCGTTGAGCGGTCATCTCTAAAATTGGTTAGGATATGTTCCTGAAACGCATTCCAACTATCAGTAGAACTAGATGGTAATAAAAGTACCAGGATGCTGCTGATCTTTGTAAAGTATAAGGGAATAATCATACAACTCCATCTTCCTCAATAAATCCATTTAGATTTATGGACAACATAAAGTTATTTATGTGTTCTTCGGAAGCAAGACCATCATCGACAATGAATTTTGGCAACCATTTCAATGGATGAGTAGGTAATGGATGCAACAGGCCTTCCATTTGAACAAATCCTAGATTTTTCCATGGTCTTTGAGCCATTATGGGTATCTGTTTGGAAGAAGATGTACTAGTGGTTGAAGGTGATTAGGAAGAGGAAGGTTTTTCTCCTGTACCTATGTAAATAACGATATGAGATGATGAGGTGGATGATTGGGTTTGAGATGAAGATGATGCAATGGATGAGGGTGTTTGTGATGATGATGAAAGAATCTCACTATGAGTTTCTGACTCTGATTTCTTAGTTTTCCTTCAAGGAGGAGGTGGAGGAAATTGAAATGGAGGTATTCCAATTTTTTCACTCTATGATCTAGTTAATCTTCGAGAGGAAGGAAAATGAGAAGAAACCCTGGTTTAATGTACTAAAAGCTCCACCCATTCGATTGACGACCTCGAGCTCTCATGGCGACCGTTAGGGTTTAGGAGATGAACTAGGGTTCCGCCTTGGCAGCATCTGTTACAAGCCTAGAGAACCGCAAATCTCGACTGGCAGCACTATTTCGAAAGGGGCAACTACTGTCGGACTAGATGGGCGCAGAGGGGTCCAGTGGGACCCCTACTTTCAAGCAGGTTATCCTGCAGAAACGACATCAGAACATGAAAGGAGTCAGAATTGAGGGTCAGAACAGCTCATTGCTGAACAGCAGAGACAAAAAGGAGAAGACACTAATGATGTCTGATAAGACTTTTTTTTTTGCAGAAGTCAGGAACACAGAGGAGCAGAATAGGGGAAGCAACCAAGACAAAACCACTGCAAAGTATCAGCCCTCAGGAATGGAGGAAGCTGAACCGCAAGCAGACAAAGTGCAAAAAGACAAAAGTAAGAACCAACCGGAGAAGGAGGGGGAGTCCAGCGTGCTCCCCAACAACAACCAGGTAACTAGCAGTGCTTGTAAGCCAAAGAAAGCAGACAGTCTACGGGTGAAAATTTCTGACCCGGAAATCCAGACCTATAAGGAGCACATGGCTGAACATGCCATCATTTGCAAATTTATGGGAATCTGGCCAACTGAGAGGACTCTTTGCCAATGGATAAGACAGTTGTGGAAACCAAAAGGAGATGTGCAGTTACATCTAGGGGAAAGAGGGTTCTTCACTGTTGTCTTTACCAGTCTTGAAGATAAAGACAAGGTTTTCGAGGGTGGCCTGTATTTCCTAGCTTCAGCAGGCTTATACATGAGACCCTGGAAGCCGAACTTCGTCCCGGAAAAGGAATCTTTCACTCAAGTCCCGGTCTGGATAAGAATCTTCTCTCTCCCGATAGATTACTGGGGGTTGAATGCTTTAAAGCAAATAGGGGATAAGCTAGGAACGTTTGTCAAAGCTTCAGAGGCAACCTTGCAGAAAAGATATACTTCATATGCAAGAATCTGTGTAGAGATGGATGTATCAGGAGCACTTCACGAAGGGGTTTGGCTGGAGTACAGGGATGAAGAGTATTTTCAAGCGTTAGATTATGAACAAATACCCTTCTGGTGTCGGAAATGTCATGAGCATGGACATCTGATAAGGGACTGTCCTTTGAACAGAAAGGAGGCAAAAGAAGACAAAACCCAGAACAACAAAGACAAAAACAACTATATCAAACCAAAGTATAGGCAGAGGGCCAACAGAAGAAGGAATAATAGAGGAGACACAAGGAAAAACCTCTTCAGTAATCCTTTTGAGTACCTGGACCTGGAGACTGACTCGGAGGAAAAAAAGAACACCACTGATAAGGAGGCAGAGCAAGAAGGATAGGAACAACCCCTAGTGGAAGGTAAAGAGACAGGAAATCCTAGTGATGAAGTCCACATGCAGGATAAAACAGAGGAGTCGGACTACGAAACAGAGATGTTAACCAGTGAAGCGGGAAGTGAGGATCAGGAGCTAGAGGATACACTAGCAATGGAAGGTTTAGACCTAACAGCACTTGTAGACAGATGGAAAGCAAACGGGATTGAAGCAGTACCGGAGGAAGAGATAAGGAAGGTCAAGGACCTCTTCATAGCACGGCAGAAAGCAATCATAGAGAAATAGAAGTACAAACTAGGCATCATCGAAGGAGGTAACCTTCAACACAAAGCATCACTAGGCAAAATCTCTGGTTCAGTACACAAACGCCGCAGAGGCCGAAAATCAAATGGAGAACACCTGCAGGAGCTTGGAGAGATCTTGATCAATGCAGGTCAGATAAAGCAGTTAAGTGAGTATCCGTCCTTCCTAAAAATTAGTTAATTATGAAGATTGTGTCTTGGAACGCAAGAGGGATGAATAGCCAAGATAAACAAAGGCTACTAAAGAGGCAGATGGATAAAAATAATCCAGATATGCTGTTTTTACAAGAAACAAAGTGCAAAAAAGGTCTCATAGAAAAGCTACGAGTCAAATTAGGAAGATACTTTGAAGTCCTAGAGATAGAAAGCAAAGGGCGCGAAGGAGGCTTAGCGACCTTTTGGGATACCAGGAGATATCAGGTCGTCACAGCTGAAGCCAGCAAGAACTACTTGGCCATGGAGGTGCAACCTACAGGTAACTCTTCCTCTTTCCTTTGCATCAATATCTACAGTCCTCAGAAGTTAGAAGATAAACTTGTCTTCCTAGAATCTTTAAACAAATTCATGGAAAGACACCCTAATGCAAACTTCATCCTGGGAGGGGACTTCAACATGATCACCTCCCTCCTGGAGAAAAAAGGAGGGCTCCGGAAGCTTAATAGGGATGGAGAGCATTTTAAAGACTTTATTGATAACGCTAGATTAGTGGATGTTTACCCCAAACATGGTAAGTTCACCTGGAACAACCGAAGGGGGGGTGAAAGGTTGATTTCTTCAAGACTGGACCACTTTCTAGTTTCGGAGAACTTATTATTAGATGGAAAGGTCGTAGAGTCAAACATACTTCCTAGTGGAGGATCGGACCACTGGCCAATCTCTCTCATGGTCGAGATTCCAGGAACCCCCAGGAACAAACCCTTCAGATTCGAAAAGTTTTGGATCGAACACCCCAACTTCCTCACCATGGTGGAAAAGTGGTGGTCAGAACCTTTAGATGAAGAAGGATCCAAAATGTTCAATCTGCAAAAAAAACTAAAAAACATCAAATTGAAATTAAAGGACTGGAACAAAATAGTTTTTGGAAATATATTTCAGGAAAAAGCAATCATTGAACAAAAACTGGAACAAATTCACAAGGACGGGGTGGCAGGCTACAGAGATGAGGAAACTTGCGCACAAGAGAAAGAGCTCACTCAACAATGGCACAATAGGTGTAAGGAGGAAGAGTCCTTATGGAAGCAGAAATCTCGAATTCTGTGGCTAAAGGAAGGTGAACAAAATACTAAATTCTTCCATAGATCGGCCATGGATTACAGAAGTGCCAATAAAATCCTGGAACTGAAAAATAGTGAAGGTGAAATCCTCAGAAATCATAGTGATATATCGGCTTTACTTTCGAATCACTTTAGCCGCATAGCGCAAGAACCGGGGATCAACAGGGAGGCACCCATTCAAGAAATAACCAATGCCATTCCCAACTCAATTACAGAGGAGCAGAACTGGGCCCTAAGAAAAACTATCACTATGGAAGAGGTCGAGGAAGCAGTCAGGAACATGCCTAATGACAAAGCGCCGGGGCCAGATGGATTCACCATCAACTTCTACAAAGCCTGCTGGAAAATTGTCAAGCACGACATTTGGGAGATTGTGGAAGACTCAAGAAGATCTAAAACTATCCTTAAATCTCTCAACTCAACCTTCATTGCTCTTGTTCCCAAAGTAGAGGAGGCCAACACTCCGGAAAAGTTTAGACCAATAGCCCTCTGCAATGTCATATACAAGATCATATAAAAAGTAATTGCTAACAGGTTGAAGATGATCCTCCCGGGCATCATATCGCAAGAACAATCAGGCTACGTGGAAGGAAGGCAGATTCTAGAAAACATTTTGCTAGCCCAGGAGATGATTCACTCTCTTCATTCAAGGAAAGAAGCTGGAATGCTAATGCAGTTAGACCTGTCCAAAGCTTATGACAAGGTAAGTTGGACTTACCTGGAAGCAATTTTAGAAGCTTTTGGATTCAGCAAGCCATGGATCAAATGGATTTTAGCGCTTATTAAATCTCCTAGATACTCTATTCTAGTGAATGGGACTCCTTCAGCGCCCTTCAGCCCATCAAGAGGCATAAGACAAGGGGACCCTTTATCCCCTTTTTTGTTTGTCATTTTAATGGAAGGCCTAAGCAGATTAATTGTAAAGAGGAAAGCAGATGGCCAAATCAAAGGTTTACAGCCTATCAGATCCTGTCCTGCAACCACGCATCAACAATTTATGGATGATACCATGTTACACGGCACCCCCACAGTGAAAGAAGCCATAGAGTACAATGATATTCTCCATCTCTTTAGCAAAGCCTCGAGCATGGAGATAAACTTCTCCAAATCAACCATTTTCTTCTTCAACACTCATCAAGCTGTCCAATCTCATCTCTCCAGACTGCTGGGGTTTAGAATTGGCTCCTTACCTTCCAGATATCTAGGAGCCCCCCTCACCCTTAAACCATGGCAAAAGGCTCATTGGGAGAAAGTCCTGGCCAACATGGAAAGGAGATGCAAACATTGGACAAACAGGGCCCTAAATTTTGCAGGCAGATTAGTTCTTACGAAAGCGATCTTGTAGGCCATCCCCCAGTACATGCTTTCGATCCTACCAGCTCCGAAAGGCATCTTAGATCAAATAAGAACTATCCAGCGTTCTTTCCTATGGAGTGGAAATAGTGAGAAGAGGAAGTGGTCGTTGGTGGCCTGGAAGAAACTGTGTAGACCAAAGAAAAGGGGAGGCCTGAACCTGGTGGATCCCTTAGTGGTTAACAGAGTTTGCGGAGCCAAAATTTGGTGGAAGTGGATCTCGAACACTACCCTTCCATGGGCCACTCTTTGGAAGGAAAAGTACAGGCCGATTGGTTGCAATCTTGATCTTATAAGAATGCAGGAAACCCCCAATGGATCTCCTATATGGAATCATGCTCAAGCTAACAGAAGCATTGTCCAGGATCACAGCTTCTGGGAAATCAGGAATGGAACTCAAGCTCTCTTCTGGGAGGATGCCTGGCAGCAATCCCCAAAATTAGACACCCCTATCCTTAAACCTTTAAAGCTAATGAACCAAACTGAGGGCCATATTAGAGTCAACCATTATTGGGACCCATCCAGTGAAGACTCGGAGTGGAGAGAGTGGAAAGTTTTTAACCCAGCCCACAACGAAGTACCACAAGAAGCCGTCCAAGTTTTAAACCAACAAATCCTCAAAAGAAATATTAGAATAACTGCTGAAAATGACAAGCTCAGATTGGGACCGAAAGGTAATGGCGAGTTCTCGCTTAAAGAAGCAAGGAGCATCATAGAAAGAGAAGAACAGCCCGACACTATGCCCTAGGCCGACAAAGTCTGGGACAATTTTCAATGGCCGAAAATAAGAACTTTTCTATGGCTTCTTATGCAGAAGAAAACTCTAACTTGGGAGAACCTTCTGAGAAAAGGATTTCAGGGACCTTCGAGATGCCCTATGTGCCTGCAGGAGGAGGAAACAATGAATCACCTTTTCAACTCCTGTGAGTGGGCATCCCAGCTTTGGCTATGGATGGAAGCAATACTGGAAGATTCGGATCGGAACAGGGACTCCATTCAGGGTTCTATAACCAACTGGAGAAGGAATTTCTCTAGGGTTAACAGAGTGGACAGCGTATGGAAATGCACCCCGGGATTCATAACATGGACAATATGGAAAGAGAGGAATCGACGAATCTTCACAAAAGAGATCCGTAACATTGATTGTGCAAAAGAATCCATAATTATCAATATCAAACAGCTGGTACAGGAAAAATGCAAAATTGATTCAAATGATAAACCTACGGGACAGGACTTACGCATTTTAAAGAAATTTCAACTGGAAGCCTCCAGCATTTCTCCTTCCGGGGGAAACAGAGCTCATCCCTCTTCACAACTTCACAGTTGGCAATAGCCACTGGAAGACTGCCTCAAATTGAATTTTGATGGAGCTTCGAGGGGTAACCCAGGTATAGCAGGAATCAGAGGCGCCATCAGAAATCATAAGGGAGATATTGTCCACATTTATTGCAGGTCGTTGGGGGAATGCACGAACAATGAAGCCGAATTCGCCGCGCTGGAGCAAGGCCTAAAGATTCTCAGATCCTTTAGACAAGGAAATATCATAGTGGAGGGGGACTCTTCCTTGGCAATCTCTGCAGCAAAACACCTTCAAGCAGGAACACACACCAGTAAAGTAACCAAACATTGGAGACTGGCTAAGGCCACTGAGAGTATAGCGGAATTGTTAGCAGATCTGAGAGGCATTGTTTTCCAATCAGTCAGAAGAAAGGCAAATGGTTTGGCTGACTTCTTAGCAAACCACGGTGCTGACACACCGCACCTCATCACGAACAGCTGTTGGCAGGATGTGACCTGCCCAATCCTCAAGGTAACATGTGCACAACTGGCAGAGAAGGACGCTATCCAAGCCGATTCATCCTAAGGGGTAACGGCTCCAGGATCAGGCACCGGAATGGGGAGAGTATTAGCATCAGCAGTAATCATCACCACAGCAATGGAATGATAGGACGACTAGGACAGGGGATTTCCCGGAGGCGGCATGCCAGCACAAAGATCGATCATTACAGATCGATTTATCGAACCAACTGCATCAGCAATGTCCAAATCAAAACATTTGGGAGGTACTCGCATGGCAAGGCACCTACAGCATTTATGTCAACCCATAAATAAGTAGAGTGGATCGAAGCTCAGCACAGGAGGGACCGTCATGCTGAAAAACAGAGCACATCCGCCACATCCAATAACCGTAACAATCGATCTACCGTACAGCACACTTGGCATAAAGTTAATCAAGTCATGAGCAGCCACTCCCTCTATGATTTAGCCTGCAACGGCCTCGCCTGTGCGAACCTAACTCCTATTTATGGCATCTGTACCCCAATCTTGAGCGGGACAAAGGCCATCCTCAGGCGATTTCAAATTCGGAGCAGCTATAAAATAAGAATTCTAGCCCCTGTTTTTCCCATAACCTATCCAGAAAGGGTAAAGAACAAGTTTGTAATCGATAATTGCTGCAGTGGGAGAAAGTATAGAGAGACAATCATGGACGCGGGTGGCAGTCGCTACGCTGCATCTAATCAGGACCTCTCCGAGGCGCAGAGAGGGTATGAAACCCGAGCTACTGCCAAGCACAAGCGCAAGGTGGAGGAGCTGGAAGCCAAGGTCAAGCAGGAAGAGAAAGGACGCACGGAGGAGGATATTGCTACGGAAGTAGACTGGATGAAAGATCCAGGCACCCCTTCTAAGAGGGCCACTCAGTTTGTGAGGACCAAAGTGGAGAGTTGGCGCACAAAAACGCTCATTGCCAAAGCGCTGGAGTTAGTTGAAAGGGAGAGGCAGAACGTGGTTACCGAAGTGAACCTGACGGAACCACAGATGGCCAAGATCCTCCACTACAACAATTCGCTGGACAGCCGCATTACCAAGGTGCAGGATGCCATTCATATCATCGAACACAAGCTTACTCTGTTAATTAAGCTGCTGAAAGATACTATCAACCATGGCCCTGGTACCCCTCAGCCCACCGCTGCGACTGTGCAGGGTGAAAATTCGATGGCAGCAATGCAAGCGAGGGTGGACACCCATTTCGCACAGATGGGCCTGGACATCATCGGTCAGATGGGCAAGTTCATCTAATCTTGGCTCCTGTTTCTTCTGCTCTTTGTGGCCCTTTCTATGTGTTCTCGGTCCTTTTTGGCCTTTTCTTGGAATACCTCTGTCAATGTCTCGGTCTGTAATGTCTTGGCAGTTTCGAAGTTTAAGAATAAGATCAGCCAGAGCCGCCCTACGTGGTGTGCTTCAGGCAATTTAGTCATGGTGGTTAGCTCTTCCCTGCTCACGATCTGCCATGGCAGATGTTTTGTACTTTATTTTGTTATATAATATAATACTCTGACTTACAAAAAAAAAAAAAGAGAAGAAACCCTGGTTTGGGATACTTCAAATTCTTCTTGAGATAGAGAAATCCCTTGTAACATATGAATTAAAGACTAAACTTCGGGAGTTTCCGCAAAAGAATGTTGATCTAATTTCTTGGGAGAAACATTAGTGGATTGTAAAGCTTTCTTCATAACCTCACATTTATGATTTGGGGATTTGGAATGTGACCAAGAAGTCGTAGGTGATGGTGAGGGAGTTTTACTCTTAGAATGGCTTTCTGATTTAGATTTTCTTTCCATTCACAATCATGGCCCTCCTTCTAGCGCCAAAATGTTGAAGCCTTGAAATTCGCTACAATAACATGGGGGATAACCACCCGGTTCGAACCTTGAAAGAAACTCCTTTTCCATTTGGTATAGTGGCTCTGACTGGGGATAGTGCGACCAGTTTCCCAGAGAGGATTTATTTGATAATGTTAATGAGATGATATAAGATGTAACGGGGAATGATTTAACTAAGTATAATCTCATCCAAATAATAAGCACATGCATATATATTAATCTAACATTATATGTCTATAAATATACTCAGGAATAAAGTAAAGTATGCTATCTACAAAGATGTCTCAAATAAATTGGTAATAAAGATCACTTAACTGCCAAAAGAAATGAAATTGTTTAATGATAATTTTTTTGGATAAATAGTTAGACAAATCAATTGAGAAAACTATATCTCATATAATAATTGTTCATGTATTCGAAATAGAATTAGAGCTAAAACATCATACAAAACTGCAATAATGCAGAACTATAACTCAAATTTTCATACATAAGACAATCAAGAGAAAGAGTATTGATAATGCATAAATAAAACAGAATCATACGAAAAAAGTACCATATATGAAAGTTTCTTCTGATGGGCTCATCAATATTGACCCAATTTCATCCAATCCAATACACTCTAAGAGTACAAAAGTGTAATTTCAGTAGAGCATACTCGATATTCAATGAAAAATAGATAATGTTCCATTAATTTCATCAAAACCTTCCCAAAAGTATAGAAATGTAATGTCTTGAAATGTGTTTTTTAAAAAATTATGGACCCCTCTCTAAATGCATGAGAGGGGTTTAAATAGTAAAATAAATGCCTCAAAAATGGATTATTACAAAATAGTTGATAAGTTTTCAAACAAACTTCTTCAGAGTGGGAAAAAATAAAACTAAAAATAGAATTAAGCTAATGACAAGCCCCTTTCTAATTGAACTAATTTAGCCAACTAACTTGATCCTTGAGATTGCAAATGTTGATCACTGGTTTGAGCCAAGGCGGCTAGCTGATTGTGGATTTTAACTATCCCACAAATATGACATCTGATAAAGTTGTTGCCATCTTTTGTGCAGAGGTAGTTAAACATTACAAAGTCATCCACTAGCTATGTGGTTTTACTAGAAACTACGAGTACGTATCCCAATTTAGTTTGTCCAGTGGTTTAATTGCTTCCTCCTTGGTTTATGTTGTTTGTTTCCACTATTGCTCCAGTTGTTTGATATTTGGTAGAAACCCTTGTATGCACCCTTTGACAAGGTTAGCATTGTGGATTTTTTCATTAATGACATATATTATACTACTTGTTGCACCTTCTACTATCGTTGTTGCCCTTTCTTTTTATTTTAACCATGTATCACAATCTGTAAATAGAATGTCTTTGTGGGATTTTCTATTTTTCGTGGGTCGGCCTTTCTTCCCTCATCTAACTCCTGCAAGGTAATAAATTTAGAAATATTTTTATGGATTTCTACATATTCAAGCCTCATATCAATCAATTGCTTTGTCAATTTATCACTTGTCTCATAATAAGGATTAATCTGTGAGATTTTCTAGCAAAATATTTCTTCTTGCTGTACTAGTAGGGAATTTAGCTTAATTGCTTCGTTGGAGAATTTGTTAGTTTGAGGGTTATATTTAAATTTATCCACCATGGATTTCATTTGGTGAATATGCGAATCCTTTTCTAGTTAGTTTCCCTGGTGTTGTAACCTTATTTGCTTGAATTCCCTCTAAAGTTGAGCTACCTGTTGTTATGCTTGCTATTCAAGCAAAATAATTTTCTATTCTTTTCCTTTTAGCAGCATTTGGACTTCTGTTACTTTATTGATGGTTTTTGTGGCATAAGCTCCTACAAAATGTTATAGCGTCATAAGATTTTCTGATGGGTGAAAAGGAGTGTCCTTCCACATAACATCCATTGGTTTGTTCTCTAGAGTTGCAGCAGTCGTAGTGTCTAGTTTCCTCTTCTTTCTTTGTCTTTTAACTACAACCGTATGAGTAGTACTGTAGAATATATCTAATGGAGGCAACTCTTCAATTCTCAAGACAATTTCAGAAGTAGGAAAAGTAGGAATAACATCAATATCTTGAGTATCTATAGCCCCTTGCTCTATTGTCTCTGGATTAGATTTGTGTTGAGTGTGTTTGGGGGTCTCAAAATAATATGTTTCCTCAAGATTTGTGAATGTTTGGAACTTATTATTGAATTGCTCCCACTCCTTGTCAAGGTCAATTACTGGAACCTTCCCTATTTGAGCTTAAGTGGAACCAACTTCTATCTGCTTCTTGGTCAAGGCCTATTCAGTTGTTTCCTCATTATTTCCTCATGTATCTTTCTCAGAATATCTATTAGGGCTCTCTTTTCCATTCTAAGATTTTTGTTCCGAGTGTTTTGATTTGTGAGTTGACTTCTCTTGGGTTTTATCATTAGAATTTTCTTTTGAACT
This sequence comes from Pinus taeda, assembly GCA_000404065.3. Taxonomy (NCBI): domain Eukaryota; kingdom Viridiplantae; phylum Streptophyta; class Pinopsida; order Pinales; family Pinaceae; genus Pinus; species Pinus taeda. Next base: position 75,304 of record APFE031744065.1, on the reverse strand, counting down.
TCCCTCCAAGCTTACACTAGGAGTTGTTTCTCTTATTGGTTCAATTTGTAATAGGTCCAATGGGAACTTAAACAATCTCTTATTCCTATATACATGAAAAGAATTAATATCATCTAGCCTAAACTGTAATGATGATTAATGTACCACCTGTGCAAATATTTTGGCTCCTTGAAAGAGGTCATCAAAGGCATCATCTTCATGAGAAAATTGTTTGACCTTAACCATAGTGGTAAATTATTTAGAAACTTTATTTGGGTCATACTGTGTCCCTGCAACTGTGGCCAATTTTAGAGACATGATAATCTTTTCTTCTTTTACTCCATGCCCATAGTCATGTAGTGCAAAAGGACCACATTGTAATGGGAAGGCTGGCCAAATGGATTTCTTTTGTTCCCTCAGGCTTTTGGTTAAACCACCCTCCCTTACTATTTGGTAATAGCTTGTTTGGGACATAATATGGGAGGACGTGTGGAGAAGAAATGCTCCTTAGAAGTCTAATGTAAGGGAATGTCTCTTCACTGAACCATCTAGCAACTGGAAAAATGTCTACCTTGGCTTCTTCAAAAAACCTAGGGGTCATTCTATCAAAAATGGTTTTATGAATAGGTAGCATAATACCTGGCGGATTTTGTAAAAATCCCGATGGAGTTGGGATTCCCACAAGATTTTGTGGTATACATGGATGGTGAGAGGGTTCTTTACAGTCCACTTCCAACCCATGTTTGGAAATTGAGAACAAAAAAAAAATGGCATCCATAACATAAACACTCATATAAAAAGGAGGGAAAATTCTTGAGGAAACACTTCTCGTTTGTCTATATTCCCTAGTAGCCATTACTAAATTGTGTGATAAAATCTGACTCCAGTTCATAATTTTTGCGTTGAGTGCTACATCAATTAAGGGAAGCCACTCTATAGAGAATTTGGTACTATTAGCTTTACTAAGTAATATACACATCATTGTAGTTGCGAAATTATGTGGGGCAAAGAGGGATGCAATCAGATACATACCAGATTTGTCCCCTTTGAATTTGCCTCTTCTTGACCTCTAGATCTATGTAACATCCAACGGGTCCTCATTCTCTTTGTAAAAATGCTCAAGGGAATCTTTGTTATAGAGCTTTTGAGGCTCTAGTAGCTCGTACATCTCGCACAAATTGTCTGGTGTGAAAGACCCCATGACCTAATGTCTTTTAGTCCTGAAACTTTTTTTTAGACATCTACATCATCAATCACCCATTTTACCATATCTATGTATGGAAAAATATTAGGTCTTGCTATTATACTGTGTAAAAATGAACATGTTGCCTAAAATTAGGATGCGCCAAATGATTCTTGGGCATCAATTGTTTCCCTTGTTACTAGTGGCCTGGGTTTCTCCTCTTCCAGGAGGTTACACATAGCTTCCCATGATGTGGTTCCTTTGTCTTTGTTGTAGGTGGTATCAGAGAAAAGGGTATCATGTCTGATTTCTCAGATGTAGTAGCTTTTCCCTTCTTTTCCATAATTTCCAATGTTGTTTTCATTGGAGGTTCCCTAAAATGGAGTAATGGATATTATTGAATAAACATAGAGCCAAAATAATAGTGAAAATTTAATGATATAGTTAACTTCAAAAAGTGACAAGAAAGGAGCTTTTATTTGAAAATGCAGATGAAAGATATCAAATCACGTCGAGTCATTTTAAACACAAATTTCATTAAAATTCATTAAATTTGCACTAATACCTTTTATCATGGCCTTTAATAACCATTTAATTCATCGCATTGCAAATGTTTGGGGAAAAAAATTAAGGTAATTAGTTTAAAGTGTGAAATGCCAATTATGTGACTATGATAAAAATTATCACAATATCACATTTTCGATGATGTGTTATTTGAGAGTTGTTTAGAATTTTGTGAGATGTGATGTTAGTGGAGTACTTTTTATCATTTAAAGCAAATTTTTCTTAAATGGAAATTTATTGCATACTTGTGACATCTTACTATGCGCCGAAGTTAATCAATATTTATAACATTTATTGCGTACTTCCATCGGGTCTGGGTCATATCGCGTTTCACAAAATTTTCATAGTTTACAAGGTTGGGCTTTGAGTAAAGTTCCACGATGAAATAATTTTTGGCTTGTTATGTCACAATATCGCAATTCGCACATTCCAAAGGTTTTGTTATTTGTGTTTTTTGTGAATGCCGATATGTGATTGCGATAGGCACTTTATTCTATAGGAAATACTTTAAGTCTTAGTTTTAAATGGAAAGTTTAATGACACCATAAGTTTATTGCAGTGATCCCTTCTTATTACAATTCATGAATCATGATTGTTAATTAATATCTAACACACATGATCTGGTGATATGCGATAAAGTGAGAATTGCTAGTCGTAAGGGATTTGGCTTGATACCTTATATTATTTTAAAATTTATTCCTAAGCATTCCAAAAGAAAGCGCTTAAGTGTTATGTTTTTGGAAGATGTTTTATAAAGGGTCCCTATTTATTAATAGAATATTAACTATTAAATCAATAAATGTGGGGTTGCTGAACAATACAACAAATTCATAAGTGACCACCCTTCCTTCCTACATCAAAACTCCTCCTACACCTTCCTGACAAGCGTTGTTATAGACCACAATTTTTTTTCGAGATTTGCAATCCTTTGTATGAGGGCTATGGTCAGCAGGTGTTTCAATTATTCAAAATTTTGTTGACACTTCAATGTCCATTTAAAAGTTTTCCCTCTATTTTGGAAGAAAGTCATTGGGTAAGAGATTTTAGCAAAATCCCTCTATAAGCCAATGATAATTTCCTGTTAGGGCCATAAAGGATCGAATGTTTTCTACACTCTTAGGGACAAGCCATTCCATAATAGTTTGATTTTATTAGGGTCCATTGTTATTCCTTCCAATGGTATCGCATGCCCCATATATTGGATATGGTCCTTATATAATTTACACTTGCTATATTTAGTATATAGCTGATGTTCCCGCAACGTTTGCAGGACTATTTGTAAATTATCCTAATGATCCTCCAAACTTTTCGAATAAATACGAATATCATCTATGAAAAAAGGTATAAATATGATTGAAATTTCCGTTCCTTAAGCTTATGAATGTTGCAGGATAAATTGTGAGTCAAAATGGAATAAGAACATATTCATAATGCTCATATCGTGCCCTGAATGTTGTTTTAGAAATATCTTCTTCATTTATTCTTATTTGGTGATAACTTGACTGCAAGTCAATTTTAGGAAAAAATTAGCACCTTTGACTTGATCAAACAAGTCATCAAATCTTAGGAGTGGATACCTTTTTATAGTTAATTTCTTTAACTGTTGGTAATCAATACATAGTTGCATAATGCCTTCTTTCTTTTTAACAAGTAGCACATGGGATCCCCAAGGTGATACACTTAGGAAAATGTATCCTTTATCAAGTAGTTCCTCTAACTACATTTTTAATTCAATTAACTCTAGTATACTCATATGATAGGGGGATTTAGACACTAGGGTATCTCATATGACCAATTATTTAGTAAATTTAATGTCTCATTTAGGAGGAAATATTGATATATCTTCAGGAAATACACGAGAAAAGTCTTATGGGATCAGAATATGTTATAATGTATTTGTTTTATACTTACAGTTAGTGTATCCTACCTGTACAACATATATTTGACAACCTTCCTTATGCACTTGCCTAACCATGAAGTTGTGATAGTCTTAGCTTGATAGGCCTCTTTACTCCTTGAATTTCCCGCCTACTATCTTTTTGAGTGAGGATGTTAATTATTTTCTCCTTATAATTTTATAAGGTCCCATGCGGCTCTAACCAATCCATTCTAATGATAATATCATAAGATCTTAGAGGCAATAGAGAAATTTTCTACCTTTGCAGTGACTCTTCTCTTAGCTCTAGTAGCAAAATGTACCAGGGAGGGATTTTAAACCTACAATATTGTAAATGACACGTTTCTACTATTTTGGGGCTAATATAACTCAAACTAACCTTTGGATCTACTAAAACACACCCAACACAATCAAATATCTTACCTTTAAATTCCATCATAGTAGGCTGATATTATGCGTGATGATCATCTATGGTAGCACTGATTCTTGGTTTGCTTTTCATTACCTCACCAACTGTGGAAGCTTCTTGAAATATTAGTAGCATGTTATGTTAAGCCTCAATGATGACGATTCTTGTAGTAATGGGGTGCCCCACAACCCCAAAATTGTAGAGGTTTATTGTTATGATTAAACTCTACTTTATTGGATTTATGCATTGGTTTAGATTTACCTTGAAATCGAAATATTTGTTGGCTCTTTCCAAGAAAAAATATCTATTGATTTTTATTCAAATATTTATGACTGGCAGTTTTCATGTTCTTACTATACTAGAAGTTCCTTTGTCCCTTCTTGCTAGAACCATTTTTACCTCCTTCTCCATTTCGCTTCATTTATTGGTAACAAATTCAAGCTTTCTGAATAGCCTTGTCCATTGTTTTGGGGTTATCGAACTCCAATTGCTCCTTCATAAATTTTGGTAAACTGCTAATAAAATGCTAAACCTTAGCATTTTCTTCCTGAATTTAGGGAACATACCTTAACAATGATGTAGACTTGGTTATAAATTTGTCCATATATAATTGTCCCAACCTCAAATCATGAAATTACTCTTCCTTCTCACCATAAATTTTTTCTATAAAATATTTCTCCCTAATATGTTTTCTGAATTTGTCCCAAGTTACCCCTTGTTCATGAATTCTCCCAACGGTCTTCACTTCTTCCCACCATAGGGTGTCATTTCCTTGTAATTGGTAAATGCCCAATCTGTCTTGCAAGTTATCATCATATTCTTAAATGTTTACTCATATCAATTAACCAAGCTTTTGCAACCTCCTCATTTTCACCATCAAATGTTGGGGGTTTGATCTTTCTAAACTCCCCTTGTAATTTAATTTTCTACCTTTAAGTTTTCTTTGATCAACAGCAGCAATGTCTGACTCTTTTACATTATCATTTTGGCTTACCTCTAACACTCGATTATTTTTCCTAGGATGTTGTATCTCGTTTATGTGTCCTCATTTAGGGCTTGGGTTATGGTTTCTTTGATTTTGTCTATCTAAAAGTATTTTCATGATTATTTTTTGTTTCCTTATTAAACTTTTGTTATCTGCCTTGATATTCTCAATTTTTTCCCTTAACTGTTGGATGGTATCTAGCAACATCACATTTGTATTATCTCATTATTCTCCCATATCGACCCACATAACATGATTAGCTTTAACAATGAGCACAAGTCCAACTTTAGTGTTTGATCTAACTCGCAATGTATTTCAAACTTCCCTCCTCATATTGATCCTATATGTACATGATCAAGACATTTTGTATTTCCATGTTTACCCAATAGGCCACAATCTTGAAACTTAAACTTTAATACCACTTGTCACACCTACTAGTCCAAGATATATATATATATATATTAATTTATTTTACTTGTTAAACCTTATCCAAAACTCACAACCAAGATTAGTAATTATAAACACATTAAAAATAATTAACACACATATATACCACAATACTTGACTTTATTATACACATACAACACATTATTCACATTCATGCAAGAGGATAAATGGCTTAGCTATGAAATATGCTTATTACCAATGTAATGTCAATTCATTTACTTCGCAAGTTTATATGGTAGAAATTTACCACCCATGGGGAAATTAATTAATTATCATGACACTTTGATTAACATGTGAGGGTTTACATATTATGGAACTAAATTTTACATATCATTGTGTATTCGATGCATTATTGTCCATTGTTGTTATGAGATTATTAATGGGGAGTCGATAAAATTCTCGCAACAGTCACACATTTGAGGGTAGATCCGATGGGATGGAAGGGATGGGTGGCTTCCTCTACTCTGTTGATTTTACCGTAGTTTGATCTAATTATGATAACTCATACAGAGAAGTTAGCGTAAATTTTTTTCCCTCCCCCACGTTGTCGATTCATTTATTTGCAACGACACACCTGTGAAGCGAAGCTCTGTAACCGTGTGAAACTAGCTCCATATCTTTTTGGTGGTTTAACTTTATAGGTATTTCTATTTGAACATCCCTTTCGTGCCTTGTCTATGTCATATCCCATCCATAATAATTTTCCTTACTTGACTTCATGTTCCAAGGTCTTTTCCTTTCCTACGGTGTGTTGTGGTTAATGAGTGGATATGCTGGAACCCAGGCCTTTGAGGTAATTTCTCCTACGAATTCCTTATGTTTAAGTGTTATCGCTCTCTCTATTTCATTTTCACAACATCTTACTAATTTTCTTCCCATAAAATTGTGGCACGCCCCTGTTCAGTGCACTCATCGGTTCAGCTAAGGACTTACTCTACAGTTTGGTTTAGCTTAAATTGGTTGAATATGAGGGTTTCTCGTTAAGAGTTTTGGTAACCTTTATTCTATCGACATTCACATGTACAACCTATCTACTCCACGAAATGGTTTTTCCTCAAGTTATATTTTTCCTTACGACCATACCAGGTTTTATGTTAAGTTCCAGATCCTTATTTTTGCAAGATGTTTTTTAAGGTCACCCCTGATACTTATAGAGTTTAATCTGTAACTTGACCCTAGGGAATTGGTTGCCAAACCATTTTATTAACTTCAGTTAATGATGTCGGTGGCCTTGCTAGGGTTTCCAACCTTCGGGTTGCGTGTTTGTTTTATTATGTGTTAAATGTATTTCTGATAACTCTCGTAGTATTTACTGGGCCAACATTAGTTCTTAATACCAAAACCAAGGGTTGTACTGGAACTCTAATTATTTTTTTCTTTATGGACATATAATAACATTATTATTTTTTATCTTTTAAAGGTTTTCAATAGTGTTTGTATTTTAGAATGTTAAATTTATATCTAATATGGTATTGCGTTTCCATGGATATCCACAATATATGATTCTGGATATTTTATAATACTTCTTGTTGTTGATAACACAACCTACAGAGCTCAAAAATAGGTGTTTTTAAATAATTTCTTGCAGCCCCAGATTGGTTCAAGATGATTGGATTTTCGTTGGTCGAGCCAGAGCTAATTGGTTGCCACATGGATTCTGGTCATAGTAATTGAGAGTATTTAGTTTAAAAAGATGAAATTGGGTTGAGCCATTGCCTTTTATCATTATATTATTTTCTAGGAGTTCGAAATATTATAATTTTTTTTTAGAATAAATGTTTCTAAAAACTCAACCACACGTTAGTGGGATTGAGCTCCTCTTAGACTTGTTTCACCTCCCAACCTTCGAGTATGGTGATTAGATCCAATACCCCCCTAACGCCGGAAATTTCTATTATAAAATTAGTTAATAGATGGTATTCAATACATCTATTTTTGTGGCATGAAGACCACATTGTATAGCCATGATTTTATTCAGAACTCGCCCACCATCTATTTTTGTGGCATGAAGACCACATTGTATAGCCATGATTTTATTCAGAACTCGCCCACCGTCCAGCTCAAGAATACCCTCGGCAACATCCTACCCTACCTTCCGAGTTGTTTATTTCAAAATTTCCCTCTTTTCCTCCTTCATGCCTCCTACTTCCTACTGGATACTTTTATCTTGTAGGGAGAGAAAAGAGTAATCATCTATAACTGTATGGCCAAAGAAAGTTGTCATTTGATGTCCCTTCCCGTGAGCCCTAGGATTGTCAATTTTTATAATTTTTTTTAAGAAACCAAAACTTATACATAAAATGTTTCACTATGACATTTAACTCAACCCAACATTTACTAAGTTTTTTTATATTAAAAACAAGTAAAATAAAATTTGCAATAACTGGGGGTGTTACAGGAAATCAACAAGTTGGTTGAAGTCATTTCCTCATATTTAGTATATCAACACATTCTTGCATTTTCTTCTTGTTGAATTGCATAACATCATGATAATATTGGATCCTCCAATATTTTAACCACCTCAATGAATTTAGTGACAAAATTTCTTAGTCTCTTTTTTATACTATCACACTTAGTAATTAATTCACCAACTGTTTTAATTCTTTCTTTTTGGAGGTTTTTAGTTTAATTCTTTCGTGTGATGGCAATTTATTTTCTTTCCTTTTCATTTCATTAATATCTAATATTTTAGTGGCCAATATATATAATACTTCATTATTTTCTAGATCATTTTGTAAATATTCAATTAAAAAGGTTACCAAATTAGTGAGAATTGTGATATCAAAACAAAACATTAGACCTAAAAACCCATATTTTTGTGTGCATTTTGAAGTTAGGTCTGGATACATAACTATTAATTGTAAATTGTAAATTTTTTATATCTTAACATATTCATCAAACCATTATGGTCTGGTTATTATTTACTTAAGAATTTGTGATTCATTAAACAACTTGATAAGAAATCATAATAACTACGATAATATATTTTTCTTTCAAAAGTACCTTATATATATTTTTTTAATATTTTCCTTGTTTATTTATTTATTTCTATGTGATGATAAAAATGTTTATTATAAATAATGAGATTCACATCAAAAGTAATTATCTTATTCTTGGACTTTTAATTAAATTGATTATTTTTAGTTAATTTTTATGATTTTTTAAAGTCTTAGTAATGCGACATGTATCATGCAATAAATGTTTTGATATCTATCAATGTTTACTAATCATTTAATTTATATGGATTTAATAATTAATTAAATTTAACTTAAATATGTTATATTAAATATTTTTTTGTTTTAATAACACTATATATATATATATATATATTATATATATATATTATATATATATATATATATATATATATATATATATATATATATATATATATATATATATATTATATCATAGCTTCATTGATAAAACCCCTAGCTTCTTGATATGCAAGGGGCTGTTTTTAGTGGATAAAATTACTTCATATTACTTATCATAAAAAAATGGAGATATACATAATATTTTTCAGAATTCCCATGACCACAAAGATCTCATTAACAAGACGATAACCATACTATATGAAACATTATACAAGGATCCACAATATTCAAGGTAATATAACTACGCAATAGAAATAAGGCCATGAAAGTGTAACATTAGTCTAGTGTTACCATGTGTCCATGTATTGCAAAATAGAAGAAGAGTCATACATGATTCTGATAGAAATATGATGAAGAAAATAGTAGTTTCTCGAAGTAATTTTCCTAGCAGTGGAACAAATAAGTTACAATAAAAAATGATGCCAATGCCCATTAATTTTTTCATGCAACCATGCTACAACATACCAAATAATTCCTCCATACCAATTGTTGACATTCAAAATATATAAATAAAACCTTATAGTAAGCAATGAATCAAGAAAAGATAGAGTGCCTATAATCTTTGCATCCCCATCGCCCGTAGAATTTGAAACAAAAAAGTCATCTCCTAAGTGCCCAAAGCTTGGAAAAGGAGTGTGTGTTCATACAATTCATAAGAACACATTAAGCATTCAAAAGAAAGAAGCGACAAAATACCACAATCCAGAAAGTCTAATCATCATCTAAAGAAATGAGATCCGGGGTCTAAAAACTATGAGCAAGAGGATCAGTAAGATATTCTAAAGCAAAATCACTCACCAAGAAACTTTACAACTTTGCAAAACTAGAGTCTACAATGTCTAAATAGAATCTCAAGTTGCACAACATATGTTTGAGGTATTCTAAGGAGGATAAAAGATTATAGTTTTCCACCGATTTATCCCCAAAGATAACACACAATAGAGTAGAAAGTTTTTGGTTCATGGCTAAAGAGCACATAAATTGATGTCTACTCTTCCTACACATCCCATGAGTATGAAGTCATTTTGGATCATCCCTCACCATTTTTGAATCAGAATGATATGGGTGATCTCCTTCCTTCGTGTTTTCTAGCACTAAAGTCTCCTTACAGACCTCTAGAGGGACTGAATAAAAAGCAATGGCTATAACATCATAAGAAAAATGGTGAGCCCTTTTAAACCCAATATTGTTGGCACCACCTCTTCGAGTGATAATTATTTTCCTTGGAGGAATTATATTTACTACAAATAAACATTAAGTACAATGACTAATAAGCCTTCTGCCAAAAAAATTAATACAAAGTGAGATATGGAATGATGGCTACACTTCCTAAATATCCCATGGGTAAGAAGTCATTTTGCATCATCCCTCACCAATTTTGAATCAGAATGATGGGTGATATCCTTCCTTCATGTTTTCTAGCACTAAAGTCTCCTTACGTACCTCCAAAGTGACTAAATAAAATGCAATGGGTGTAATATCATAAGAAAAATGGCAAGCCCTTTTAAACCCAATATTGTTGGCACCACCTCTTTGAGTTATAATTAGTTTCCTTGGAGGAATGATATTTACTGCAAATAAACATTAAGTACAACCATTAATAAGCCCTCTTCCAAATTGAATAATACAAAGTGAGATATGGAATGCCTTGAAAACATGACCATGATTTGATCAAAGCATCGCCAAAATACCATTCCTAAGGACCATAGCTCAAGTGATTATCAAGTTCGTCACAAGCCAAATTCATTACCAAAATATGAAGGAGCCCTAATGATTTAACAACACACTCCCCAGACATCAATAAATTGAAACAAGATTCAAATCTCAAATGCAAAATGAAAGGATATGTGGACATGCTAAATCAAATGAAATTGGAGAAGAGAAGTAAAATGATAAGAATCATACCCCAATATTACCAAATCTAAAAATCATTTGTGGTTAATCAAAATCCATTTAATAACCCCCAATAATAGAGAATTCATCCATAATGGCTTAGTAAAGGAAATGAACTGAATTTTCCATAAAATTGCTAATACAAAACTATACTGAACTAGAAATACAAGTTTATGCCTTAAATTTAGAAAATTAAGGCAAAAAGGAAGACAAAAAAATTTAAACACGCTAACATTGAGTACCAACAATACATACCATAAAAGGAATGAAACACCACAAGACCCCCATAGATTCAAAGTCCAATTTCCAAAATCTCGCTTGTAAAAAAAATAAGACCTAAGACCGAAGTGAGACACTAATCACCACAATAGATATAAATTAAAATTTCTCCAAATAATCACAATGCAAACTAGAAGGAATGTTAGGGAACAAAGATACCTCCGACACCAAAATTCCCACAATGAGAAACTAGTAAAGAAGGTCAAGGTAGTGTCCTCACCTCCTCGCTCAAAATACGAAACTCCCACAATGAGAAACTAGTAAAGAAGGTCAAGGTAGTGTCCTCACCTCCTCGCTCAAAATACGAAACACTTATTAAGGTAGAAGTATTAACTACCTTATGTCATGTCCATTAAAGGAGAAGCCATTTGTTCTTCTGGCACTATTCTTGACACTATGATATTAACCAAATGCTCATCCCCATTAAAGTGATATCCAAGGGACTGTTAAAAATGATGTACTTCAACATATATATTAATTTTTTTTTTAAACTCCAACTTATATATTTATCTTCATTATTTTTGCTAAAAGTTGAGTTACCTTCTCCTTAAAATGTATATTGAAACCTCATATAACCTTATTTCATAATTAATAAAATAACTTGACTTGGACTTCAGGCCTTATATACACCCTTCTGAAATTTGCTTAACAATGACGTGCGTAGAATAATGTTACAAGGTATAGATAGTATCACTTTCCTCGATTTTTTTTTAATTGTATTGGTAATTTGATTATTATTCCATGTAATTTGTGTAGTATTGATAATTATGTCAATAGCTATGTGTATATGGATTTAATTAATTATTATTAGTTAATAGCTATGTGTATATGGATTTAATTAATTATTATTAGCTATTAGATTAAAGATAGAGATTCAATTTTTATGGAATATTTCTAATTATTCATAATAATATTCATAAATAAAGGATTAATATTTATCTAAGTTAGTTGTGCTCTCTTAATTAATTTATCTCAAATTAATTAATTAAAGAAAATGTCATGTCAACACATCTTATATTGGGCATGTGGTATTTATAAGCTACAGTACTTGCCCATCATATTGTAAACATAACTATTTACTAGTAGAGATCCCTCTTATCCATGGATCTAGAAAGCAACCAAAGGGATCAAATAGCTTGAGTTGTAAAGTTCTTTTAAAAATGGTTATGGTGGATCTATATTGGTTTCCTGTCCCTCTCTATACACACACATTATGTCTCTCTCTACACACTCTCTCTAGACACTCTCACTATATAAACGAGAGGGATCAAATATCTTGAGGTGTGAAGTTCTTTAAAAAATGGCTATGGTGGATCTATATTGGTTTTCTCTCTCTACATATACTATGTCTCTCTATCTGCACTCTCTCTACACACTCTCTCTATATAAACCATGTGCCTCTATCTCCACACACATCATTTATAATTTTTCATGCACACTTTAAATTTACAATTTAAACAAATCTCTATTGGAGTTTAGGAAAAATCAACAAAAAAGCTAAAATATAAAATAGTAAGACTACTTAAAGTCATTTAACCATAACAATTTTTTTGCACTTACTTTATAAAATATGTTAATAATTTTTTTACTATGTATATTATATATATTATTGACATTGAAATATCTCATTTAAAATCAATATTGAAATATTTTATTTACAAATAAAATTATCTACACTAAAATATATGATTTTTTAAAGTCAAAATAGTTTCTCACCTTCTCGCTCAAAACACGCGTATCTCCACCCTTTCATCACCATCAGGTTTCTCATTAAATCCATCAATACAAAACTCTTATTAAAGAAAAAGTATTAACTAACTTATGCCATGTCCATTAAAGGAGAAGCCATTTGTGCTGGTGGGACTGTCCTTGACACTGCCAGATTAACCAAATACTCATCCCCATCAAGGTGATATGCAAGGGACTACTAAAACTGATGTGCTTCAACACATATTAACATTTCTTTTTAAACTACAACTTATATATTTATCTTCATTATTTTTGGTAAAAGTTGAGCTACCTTCTCCTTGAAATGTATATTGAAACCTCATATAATCTTATTTCATAATTGATAAAATAACTTGACTTTCGACTTCACACTTTATATATACCCTTGTGAAATTTGCTTAATAATGATGTGCTTACAAAAATGTTACGAGGTATAGATAGTATCACTTTCTTCCATTTTTGTCCATTTTGTTTTAATTGCATATGGTTGTTTGGTTATTATTTCATGTAATTTCTGTAGTCTGGATAACTATGTTAATAGCTATGTCTATTTTAGAATAGATTTAATTAATTTTTAGTAATTATTAGATTGATGGTAGAGAGTCAATTTCCATGTAATATTCCAAAATATTCATAATAGTATTCATAGATCAACGGTTAATATTTATCTCTAAGTTAGTTATGCTCTCTTAATTAATTTATCTCAAACTAATTAATTAAAGAGAATGCCATATCAACACATCTTATATTGGGCATGTGGTATTCATAAGCTATAGTATTGGCCCATGGTACTGTAAGAATAAATATTTACTAGTAGAGATCCCTCTTAACCATGGACCTAGAACGCACTTAGAGGGATCAAATATATTGAGGTGTAAAGTTCTTTTAAAAATGGTTATGGTGGATCTATATTGGCTTTCTCTCCCTCTCTCTACACACACACTATGTCTCTCTCTACACACTCTCTCTAGAATATTTCTCTATATAAACGAGAAGGATCAAATATATTGAGGTGTAAAGTTCTTTTAAAAATAGTTATGGTTGATCTATATTGGTTTTTTCTCTCTCTCTACACACACACTATGTTTCTCTTTACACACTCTCTCTATATAAAGCATAAACCACATGCCTCTACCTACACACATCAACATCATTTATAATTTTTCATGCACACTTTAAATTTACAATTTCAACAAATCTCTATTGGATTTTAGGCAAAATCAATAAAAGAGCTAAAATATAAAATAGTGAGACTACTTAAAGCCATTTAACCATAACAATTTTTTTTCAATAACTTTATATTTATTATATGTTAATAATTTTTTACTATATATAATATATACATTGTTGAGCTTGAAATATTTTATTTAAAAAAAGAATTTAAATATTTTATTTATAAATAAAATTACTACACTAAATATATATATATATATTATATATATATATATATTATATATAGATATATATAGATATATATATATTATATATATATAATATATATATATATATATATTATATATATATATTAATATATATATATATATATATATATATATATATATATAATTTAATTAAGTTGTTAAGCATTTCTTTTTGGGAAAAACTCCCAAAACTACGCCTCTATAACCCTCTACACCCTCCATCCCCTATATTAGGCTATATTAGACGATTGAATTTCTTTCCACCGTTGGTCCTAGCAACAACTGTTAGCCATCATCCCCACAAATATGTCAACTAGTGTTGAAACATGTGTACGAGGTGTCCACACAGGCGTAAGAGCCAATCAACATGATCCAAAATGGATCTAAAATATAATTCTAAGTATAAAAATCTTTCTCACAAAGGAAAATTAAAGCAAAAGTATGCTCTTAGAAATAGTCTCATTGCATAGATCTCTTCATTCTAAATCTGACACAATTTGAATGCGCTAAAACGGACTTCGGATGAAAAATTTATTGTAAAAAGAAAATTGCCCAATGTCCTTAGAATATGAGGCAATTTCTTATAAATGGGACTTAAGGGCTCCTTAAAAGAATCACATCACAATGGTAAAGGGTGATGCAACAGGCCTTAAGAATTCCCCATTGTGACCTCCAACATATCGCATCGGAGGTAGGATACCATGTGATATGAGAACCCGAGTGAGCCGATAGAGTGATTGCGATCGGTGGTAAGCAGCGATCGGTGATTAACGATGTATATCACATCAGAGTAGTCCATTAGTGAAGACCCCAGGCCATCACATCTATGATAGAGCGACTTGCGAGAGTGCCAATAAACAATTACAATATGCCAATAAAGCTACTGGCGATAGTTGATTGCATCGCAAAAATGCATGGAAGATGGACCATGACTCTTCGGTAGCACAATTTGCAATATGCAATGGAAGCGCAGACCCTATAGGATTATGGACGTGATTTAATCCTATATGAGAAGCAGCTTAAAGACTCATGATGTGTTTTTCATGAGCTTTCCTGTGTATTGTTGTTATGTGCTCGAATTAGGGATTTCTGCAAGAGGAAGGCAAAACGATTGGGTTACCCCATGTTTCCATTCCTTTCAATGGGAAAATGGATTATTTGGAATATGATCAGTCTTCCATGCTTGAAGAGGCATAACCAAATGGTTGCAAAAACACAGAAAACACAGAGAGAAAATTCTCTCTCGAGTGAGCAGAAAAAGCTTTTTCCTTCAGGGGAGCACGCAACTGAGCGAAGAACAAAGCCAAAGAGCTCAAGAATGCCAGCAAGCCACCAAAGGTTGGAGGCTTGGCAGAGGCCGAAGCCACCAAAGGTTGGGAGGAGCCGCATTTCCTCAGAAGCTTGAGCGCGGCATAGTTGCAGAGTGCAGAAGGCGAGAGAGTCGTAGAGCTGAGGATTTCGTAGACAACCACCAGGGGTTGGGAGGATAGTGAAAGATCCACCAGAGGTTGGAGGATTGGTAGAGGCAGAGCCAAAAGAGGTTGGAGGCAGAGCCGCAGTGCCAGAGAGCTCGAAACGGACTTCTAAGAGCCATGCAGTTGTAATGAAGTTTCAAAGCAGCAAAAAGATCAAATGATTAAGCCGTTGCTCATGTCTGATGTGTGCTGAAGAGAGAAGAAGGAATTCTAGAGACAGTAAAAGAATTCTGAGGGAATTGTTGCAAGCCAAGAGCTCAAGATAGGTTGGAGCACTCGTTGAAGGAATCTAGTTGAGAAAAGCCTAGATCTATTTGTAGAGTATGGACAACCAACAAGATAATATGGTATTCTAAACTCATAGGTTCAGTCATAAACCAATGGCATTGAGTGTGGAACTTGTAAAAGAAGCTTACGATAATCCCAAAGAGCCTAGTTGAGTTGACTAGATCTCATGGAGACGTACCCGAAGATATTTGCATGAACTCCTAATTAAACTTGTTGTCTTTATGGTTTGTTTCTTTTCTTCATTTATTGTTATGTCTGTCTATATATCAATTTAAGAAAATAAACTTAAGGCAATTAAGTAGTTAAAGGCAAACACAAGCATACACCTATTTCAAGTTCTTTTAATTCTGTCAAGTATCAATAATAAGCATAGATCTTGGGAATATATAAGCTTTGGAGTGGGAGAGGTTCTTGTAAGTTGACAAGAAGCCTTTAGTGCCCCATTTCAGATCAAGCGGTATCAGAGCACCAGGATGATTAACCCCACCTTCAAAGAAGGTGATATCAGAGCTTAAGTTATACTAGAGAAGGTGATAGCATGGAGCAGGTTCTATCATGAAGCAGGTTGTATCATGATGCAAGTGCTATCAGATCATAACGCTTGATTAACAGAGCAATATACATGATTTTTTGACTTGAAAGGTGTTCAAATAGTCAAATTCAAACTATTTGATTGTTTGTAAACTGACTTTTTTTTGAGTTTGCAGAGGTGAAGGGAAAGCTATTGAAAGCTAAGTCTAGGAGAGGACAAGAAGGAAGAAGGGTTGAAGGCATTCTTCTCATCCCGAATGACCTCAAAGCAATCCTTGAAGCACAAGAGGATTTTTTCAAAAGGTTTCCTGAATAAGCTCTTTATTAATCTTGTTTGAACTTCTATTGTTCATTTTGAGAATGACTACTTCTACAAGTGATTCCTCAAATTCCTCCTTCATCACAAGATTCTTTCATGAAGACATGAATCAATACTTGTTCATCATCATGGATATGGTGAGGAAAATTTATGAGGATGGAAGGAAGAGCATCATACTTCGATATCAATTGAATTCCATGAAGGAAGAGAATCAGTTGCTTTCTGACAAATTGGAGGAAATGGAAAGACAACTTCATATTACAAATATGAGCCTGGAAAGGATGCATGAGTTAGAGACACAGTTGTTTGTTGCCAAATAAGCCTTAGTCAAGTATCAGCTTGAAAAAGAGGTAAATAATTCCAGTTGTCTTCAATTTCCTCTAAGAATGTCTATATCCGTTCTTTTGAAAAACATACCAAAGGCATAGGTTCCAAGTTAATGTCCAAAATGGGCTATGAAGGAAAAGGATTGGGCGAACATGCACAGGTATTGTTGAGCCAATAATGGTTGAGGAAAGGCCTAAGTATTTGGGTATTGGCTATGGACAATCTTATGGAGAAAGTTATAAAGTTGTCATGAAGGCAATTGAAACAGTTCTAAGGAGTTTCATGTCAGGTATTCTATGTCAGAAGCATAAAGATTGTATTCTTGAGGAATGCAATAGTTTGAAACATCGTTTTCTAGAAGAAGGTGTTCATAAGCATGCACTTGAACCAGAGAGTTGTGGAAACTCTGAAAGTAATGAAAAGATTGATGGTGTTACAAAGGGAGCTACTTCTTCATTCAATTCACCTCCTCATGAAGGTAATAAAGGTGAAAAAGTGGTATAAATCTGGTTCTAATCATATTCCTTTTGATTATGTACAACATGGTAAATCTCCATATAAGCATGGGAAAAGAATTTCATGTTCCTTTTTTGGTTTGGATAACCATAATGTTTCTAGATGTTGGAAGAGAATGGCCAGATATAGGAAAATTTTGAAAGAAAGGAAGAAAAAAGCCAAAGGTCCACTAGACAAGGCAAATAGTGTTGTCAAGAAGGTGCACATGTGTTGCATTTACAGCCATAAACAAGGACACATTGCTGAAAAATGTTGGACTCTGAATCCAACAATGCTTCCACAAAACTTGAAGAGGGTGGAAAGAGAGAATGGCAGGAATGGAAAGAAAGATTACATGAATGATGTGTTTCAAGATGATTAACATGATGTTGATGTGCAGAGGAAGGACCTTTGAAATGGATTGGTAAGAAATAGTGTTCTTATCCAATTAAGATTGCATGTCTTTTGAAAATGCATCAAATCAATATAATGCATTTCTTTGTTAATGGAATGCAAGTTGTAGGGTTTTACCGAGAAAGTGAATGGAAAAGTTGATTAGGAGATTCACTTTATTGCTGCAATGTTATATTCATTTCAGCTTTAAAATCATAGTGTACTTCAGTGAAAGTTGAAGGATGAAATGCATGCATAAGCATGATATGCATGAACACAGGGATGTTCATGATTTCCTTGTATTTGAACATGTATGTGTGATTAACTTGAAGGGTTGATTACTTTGTTGTAAACATCCATGTAAGGTTTTGTTGGCTTGTTATTTATTCAATCATTTGTATGCAGATGTAAGACATGGAGGCAATTCACAAGATGTGAAAATCTATTTCTTTTGTGGAAGCAATAGTTTAGGCCATCCAGTTGTTGTCTGTATTTCTGTTGTTGTTGACAATATCTCAAATAGATACAAATGTAAATTTTTAAGAAGAAGATGTAACTTCACAATTGTTTGGGCCACCTTGAATCAATGATCAAGGAAGAGAAGTTGAAACTACCTTCTGTAACCTTTTTAGCAGGATTTCTACATAAAGTCAAGGAGGAAAACAATTCTTCCTAGAAGGACAAGCACATCCAAGAAGGAAAGTCTTTAAAGGCTTTGGTTCAGAGGCACTATGCAAGGCAAGTGTATGGAGGATGAAAGAAGAGGGTGACATACTCTCACTTACTATTCAAATTATTATATTAGTATTTTGGAGTCCAAAATCTTTTTAGTGGGAAGGCGTGATCCAAAATAGATCTAGAATATACTTCTAAGTCTGAAAATCTTTCTCACAAAGGAAAATTAAAATGAAAGGATGCTCTTGAAAATAGTCTCATTGCATATATCTCTTCATTATAAGTTTGATGCAATTTGAATGGGCTAAAATGGACTTCGGATGAAAAATTTATTGTAAAAAGAAAATTGCCCAATGTCCTTAGAAAAGGAGGCAATTTCTTATAAATGGGACTTAAGGGCTCTTTAAAGGAATCACATCGCAATGATAAAGGGTGAAGTAGTGGACCTTAAGAATCCTCGATTTCCATGCGATATTGGAACTCGGGCAGAGGAAAGGAACCTCGAGCTGTCACATATGTGATAGAGCGTCTTGCGATAGTTCTGATAAAGCGATTATGATATGCCAATAAAGCGATCGACAATAGTTGATTGAATCACAAAAAGGCATGGGAGATGGACCATGACTCTTGGGCAACACGATATGTGATATGTGATGGAAGCGCGGATCCGATAGGATTATGGACGTGATTTCATACCGTTTGAGATTTAGCTTAAAGACTCATGATGTGTTTTTCATGAGTTTTCCTATGTATTGTTGTTATGTGTTCGAATTTGGGATTTCAGTAGGAGGAAGGAAAAATGATTGGCTTACCCCATGTTGTCATTCCTTTCAATGGGAAAACAGATTATTTAGAATATGATCGGTCTTACATGATCGAAGAGGCGTAACCAAATGGTTATAAAACACATAAAACACATAGAGAAATTTCTCTCTCGAGTGAGCATAAAAATCTTTTCCCTTCAGGGGAGCATGCAGCTGAGTGAAGAGGAGAGCCAAAGAGCCAAGATCCAAAGAGCTCGAGAATGCTAGCGAGCCCCTAGAGGTTGGGAGGCTGGAGCCGCAGTCCCTTAGAAGCTTGAGTGTAGTAGAGTTGCAAAGTGCAGAAGGCCAGAGAGTTGTAGAGCTGAGGATTTCGTAGAATGCCACCAGAGGTTGGTAGGACAGTGAAAGAGCCACCAGCGATTGGAGGCTTGATAGAGGCAGAGCCACCAGAGGTTGGAGGCAGAGTTGTAGAGCTAGAGAACTAAAAACAAACTTCTAAGAGCCATGAGGCTGTAATGAAGTTTCAGAGAAGAAAAGAGTTCAAATGATTAAGCTGTTGCTGGTGTCTGATGTGTACTAAAGACAGAAGAAGGAATTCCAGAGATAGTAAAAGAATTCTGAGAGAGTTGGTGCAAGCCAAGAGCTCAAGATAGGTAGGAGCACTGATTGAAGGAATCTAGTCTAGAGAAGCCTAAATATGTCTGCAGAGCATGGACAACCAGCAGGATAAGATGGTATTCTAAACCCATAGGTTCAGTTGTAAACCAATGGACTTGAGTTTGGAACTTGTAAAAGAAGTTTACCATAATCCCAAAGAGCCTAGTTGAGTTGACTAGAGATCATGGAGACGTAGCCCAAGATATCAGGGTGAACTCCTAATTAAACTTGTTGTCTTTACAGTTTGTTTATTTGGTACATTTACTGTTATGTGTGTTTATATATTAGTCTAAGCAAATAAACTTAAAGCAATTAAGCAGTTAAAGGAAAACACAAGCATACATTTATTTCAAGTTCCTTTAATTCCACCAAGTATCAATCATAAGCATAGATCTTGGGAATATATAATCTTTGGAGTGGGAGATGTTCTTGTAAGTTGACAAGAAGCCTTTAGTGCCCCATTTCAGATCAGGTGGTATTAGAGCTCTAGGATGATTAACCCCACCTTCAAAGAAGGTGATATTAGAGCTTAAGTTATACCAAAGAAGGTGGTAGCATGGAGCAAGTGGTATCATGAAGTAGGTTGTATCATGATGCAAGTGGTATCAGATCAGAATGCTTGATTAACAGAGCAATCTATGTGCTTATTTGACTTGAAAGGTGTTCAAATAGTCAAATTCAGACTGTTTCATTGTTTGTAAACTAACTATTATTTCAGTTTGCAGAGGTAAAGGGAATGGTATTGATAGCCAAGTCCATGAGCGGACAAGAAGGAAGAAGGGCTAAAGGCATTCTTCTTATCCCAAAGGACCTCAAAGCAATACTTGAAGCACAAGAGGTTTGTTGCAAAAGGTTGCTTGAATAAGCTCTTTCTTAGTCTTGTTTGAATTTCTTTTGTTCATTTCAATAATGACTACTTCTACAAGTGAGTCCTCAAATTCTTCCTTCATCACAAGATTCTTTGATGAAGACATGAAGCAAGACTTGTTCATCATGATGGATATGGTGAGACAAATGTATGAGGATGGAAGCAAGAGCATCATACTTTGAGAGGAGTTGAATTTCTTGAAGGAAAAGAATGAGTTTCTTTCCGACAAATTGCAGGAAATGGAAAGATAACCTCATATTGCAAATATGAGCCTCGAAAGGATGCATGAGTTGGAGACACAACTCTTTGTTGCCAAAGCAGCCTTAGTCAAGTATCATCTTGAACAAGAGATAAATAATTCTAGCTTTCCTTCAATTTCCTCTAGAAATGTCTATATTGGTTCTTTTGAAAAACATACCAGAGGCATAGGTTCCAAGTTAATGACCAAAATGCACTATGAAGGAAAAGGATTGGGCAAACATGCACAGGGTATTGTTGAGCCAATAATGGTTGAGGAAAGACCTAAGTATTTGGGTCTTGCGCTATGGACAATCTTATGGAGAAAGTTCCAAAGCTACCATGAAGGCAATTGAAATAGTTCTAAGAAGGCGTTTCATGTCAGGTCTTCTACCTTAGAAGTGTAAAGATTGTATTCTTGGGGAATGCAATAGTTTTAAACATCATTTTCAGGAAGAAGGTGTTCATAAGCATGCACTTGAACCAGAGAGTTGTGGAGACTCTTAAAGCAATGAAGAGATTGATGGTGTTCCAAAGGGAGCTACTTCTTCAATCAATTCACCTCATGATGAAGGTAATAAAGGTGAAAAATAAAGGTATAAATATGGTTCTATTCATATTCCTTTTGATTATTTACAACATGGTAAATTTCCATATAAGTATGGGAAAAGAATTGCATGTTCCTTTTGTGGTTTGGATAACCATAATGTTTCTAGATGTTGGAAGAGAATGGCCACATATAGGAAACTTTTGAAGGAAAGGAAGCAAAAATCCAAGGTCCACTAGACAAGGCAAATCATGCTATCAAGAAGATGCACATTTGTTGCACTTACTGCCATAAGCAAGGACATATTGCTACAAAACATTGGACTCTAAATCCAACAATGCTTCCACAAAACTTGTAGAGGGTGGAAAGAGAGAATGGCAGGAATTGAAAGAAAGATTCCATGAATGATGTGTTCCAAGATGATTCACATGTTGATGTTGACGTGCAAACAAAGGAAGGACCTTTGAAATGGATTAGTAAGAAATGGTTAGAGTTCTTATCCAATTAATGTTGCATGTCTTTTGAAAATGCATCAAATCAATAGAATGCATTTCTTTGTTAATGGAATGCAAGTTGCAGGGTTTAACCAAGAAGGTGAATGGAAAAGTTGAGTAGTAGACTCATTTTATTATTGCAATGTTATATTCATTTCAGCTTCGAAAGTACAATGTACTTAAGTGAAAGTTGAAGGATGAAATGCATGCATAAGCATGATATGCATGAACACAAGGATGTTGATGATTTCCTTGTATTTGAACATGTATGTATGATTAACTTGAAGGGTTGATTACTTCGTTGTAAACATGCATGTAAGGTTTTGTTGGCTTGTTATTTAGTTGATCATTTGTATGTAACTGTAAGACTTGGAGGTAATTCACAAGATGTGAAAATATGTTTCTTTTGTTGAAGTGAGAGTTTAGGCCATCTAATTGTTTTCTATATTTTTGTTGTTGTTCACAATATCTCAAACAGATACAAATGTAAATTTTTTTGAAGAAGATGTAACTTCATGTCTTTTTGAGCCACCTTGGATCAATGATCAAGCAATAGAAGTTGAAACTACCTTCTGTAACCTTCTCTGCAAGAGTTTTTCTTGAAGTTAAGGAGGACAACAATTCTTCCCAGGAGGACAAGCACATTCAGGAAGGAAAGTGTTTAAGGATTTGGTTCAAAGGCACTATGCAAGGAAAGTGTATGGAGCCTGAAATAATAGGGTGATGTACTCTCAGTTACTGTTCAGATCAATATATCAGTCTTTCGGAGTCTAAAAACTTTTTAGTGGGAAGGCGTGATCCAAAATTGATCTAGAATAAACTTCTAAGTCTAAAAATATTCTCACAATGGACAATGAAAGTCAAAGGATTCTCTTGGAAATAGTCTCATTGCATAGATATCTTGATACTAAATCTGACACAATTTGAATGGGCTAAAACAGACTTCAGATGAAAAGGTTATTGCAAAAACAAAATTCCCCAATGTGGTTAGAAAAGGAGGCAATTTCTTATAAATGGGACTTAAGGGCTCCTTAAAGGAATCACATCACAATGATAAAGGGTGAAACAATGGGCCTTAAGAATCCTCGATTGTGATCTGGGACATATTGCATCAGAGGTAGGCGAGCCAACAGAGCGATTACGATCAGCGGCAAGCAATGATCGATGATCGATGATGTATATTGCATCAGAGCAGTCCATTGGTGGAGGAAAAGAACCCTCATCTATCACATATGCAATAGAGTGACTTGCAATAGCGTCGATAAAGTGATTGCGATATGTTGATAAAGCGATTGGCGATAGTTGATTGCATTGCAAAAAGGTGTGGGAGATGGACCATGACTCTTGGGTAGGATGATATTCAATATGCAATGGAAGTGCGGACTCGATAGGATTATGGACGCGATTTCATACCATTTGAGTTCCAGATTAAAGGCTCATGATGTGTTTTTTGTGAGTTTTCCTATGTATTGTCGTTACATGTTTGAATTCAGGATTTCTGTAGGAGGAAGGCAAAACTATTGGGTTACTCCGTGTTGCCTTTCATTTCAATGGGAAAATGGATTCTTCGGAATACGATCAGTCTTCCATGCTCGAAGAGGCATGACCAAATGGTTACAAAAACACAGAAAACACAAAGAGAAAGTTCTCTCTCGAGGGAGAAGAAAAATCTTTTCTCTTCAAGGGAGCAAGCAACTAAGCGAAGAGTAGAGTCAAAGAGCCAAGAGCCAAAGAGCTCGAGAATTCTAGCGAGCCACCAGAGATTGGAGGCTTGGTAGACTTTGAAGCCACGAGAGGTTGGGAGGCCAGAGCCGCAGTTCCTCGGAAGCTTGAGTGCGGGAGAGTTGTAGAGCACACAAGGCCAGAGAGTCGTAGAGCTGAGGATTTCATAGAGTGCCACAAGAAGTTGGGAGGATAGCGAAAGAGCCACCAAAGTTTGGAGGCTTAATAAAGGCAGAGTCACCAGAGGTTGGAGGCAGAGCCGCAGAACTAGAGAGCTCAAAACAGACTTCTAAGAGCCATGAGGCTATAATGAAGTTTCAGAGTAGCAAAGAGATCAAATGATCAAGCTGTTGTTGGTGTTTAATGTGTGCTGAAGATGGAAGAAGGAATTCTAGAGACAGTAAAATAATTTTGAGGGATTCGGTGCAATCGAGGAGCTCAAGATATGGCGGAGCACTGATTGAAGGAATCTAGTCCAGAGAAGCCTGGATCTGTCTGTAGAGTATGGACAGCCAACGAGATAAGATGTTATTCTAAACCCATAGGTTCAGTTGTAAACCGATGGAGTTGAGTGTGGAACTTGTAAAATAAGTTTACCATAATCCCAAAGAGCCTAGTTGAGTTGACTAGAGCTCATGGAGATGTAGCCCGAGACATGAGGGTGAACTCCTAATTAAACTTGATGTCTTTATGGTTTGTTTATTTGCTGCATTTACTGTTATGTGTGTTTATATATCAGTTTAAGCAAATAAACTTAAGGAAATTAAGCAGTTAAAGGCAAGCGCAAGCATACACCTATTTCAAGTTCTTTTAATTTTGCAAAGTATCAATCATAAGCATAGATCTTTGGAATATATAAGCTTTGGGCTGGGAGAGGTTCTTGTAAGCTGACAACAAGCCTTTAGTGCTCCATTTCAAATCACAACAACAAGTACGAGAGCAAGCAAGTTGTTGGCTTAACGTCAACACAAGTGTGAGGCCATTGCACAAACTGAACGTTTTTCCTCACTTCCACCATCTCACCTCAACCTTCCACACTTGAGCTTGAATGTTGGCGCTTGTAATACCGAAACTTTATCTTTAAAGATCTTCTTCAATGAATTCAAATGCCTACCATTTTCGTTTGGAATTTTGCGAGCACCAAGAATATTGACTGTAATCATGGCTTCATCCATTATGTATGAGTTTGAATCCAACTGTATGAATATCGGCCCAACGACTGGATAGATATGAAAAAAATTGGCTATACAATTAGAAATATCAGTTTTTAGGGTTTCTAGCCAGTGCTATCTTGCTCATCCGCAATATAAGACATGTTTTTTTCTTCATATTGGAAAAAGAAAATCCAAATATGGTCAGAATACATGTCGTAAAACTCTAATAAATTTTTGAATTTCCTTGTGCAAATTGTAATAATTTTTTTTTTTTTTAATTTCCGTGTGAAACTTTTCATAGAGATGCAGTGTAGACAGTAATCTTCAATTTGTTTTTGCTAGCAACTCTTCCGCCCAAAGAAGCTACCTTGGACTTGGCAGTTCCATTTCATTTCTTTGCCCTCCATCTCTAATAATAAAAATTTGGAAAACTACACTAGCCTTACTAATCTCAACATTGTTTAAAAAGGAAAATTCAAGAAGGTCACATACACGGAAAGTTACTTGTGAAAGGTGCCATTTCGTTTCTTTACCCTCCATCTCTAATAATAGCAATTTGGAAAAGTACACTCGCCTTAATAATCTCAAAATTACACTCGCCTTAATAATCTCAACTTTGTTTAGAAAGGAAAATTCGAGGTGGTCACATACATGAAAAGCTACTTGTAAAAGAAAATTCCTTAATATATATGCTTATTTGATTAAGTGCCGAAGGGTCTCAAGGTTAGTACTTCGTATATAATTAGTACCGAGTACATAATAACTTAGTGTGCATTTTTCTAATTTTCGTAATATTATATTAATAAACACTTATATATCAAATAAATACTTCTTTACAGGAAAAGCTACTTGTAAAAGAAAATTCCTTAATATATATGCTTATTTGATTAAGTGCCCAAGGGTCTCGAGGTTAGTACTTCGTATATAATTAGTACTGAGTACATAATAACTTAGTGTGCATTTTTCTAATTTTCGTAATATTATATTAATAAACACTTATATATCAAATAAATACTTCTTTACGGTTTCTATTTAGTTATATATTTTGAG
Organism: Pinus taeda; assembly: GCA_000404065.3. Classification (NCBI taxonomy): domain Eukaryota; kingdom Viridiplantae; phylum Streptophyta; class Pinopsida; order Pinales; family Pinaceae; genus Pinus; species Pinus taeda. The sequence continues at coordinate 49,146 of APFE031744065.1, read as the reverse complement.
TATTTTGCATAAGGAGTTATATATTTCTTAAATATTTTAAAATTATAGTTTAAGTTTTATATTTTTTTGCCGTTGTAGTTTAAAAGCCCAAACAATTCAATATTTAACCAATTTTCAATTTTCTGAGTGGTTCAAGTCGTCATTACTGGAAATTTGTCTTCACTTGGAATATGGAGGGTTATATAGTGTAAAGTATATTGATCAATATTTGCAATTATTTCTAAAAATTCTTACATAATGGACTTAGATATAATGTAAAGTAGATTGTCTTCACTTGGAGTATGGAGGGCTGGATAATGTAAATTATATTGATCAACATCTGCAATTATTTCTATAAATGCTTCCACCATGGGCGTAGATACTCATTCTTTATCCATGACATGCACCATCATGTCATGCACGGACGAAATTAGTACCGTAGATATTATAATTGTATTAACAACTAAATTTTATAAGAAAAAGGCATAAAATTTATAATAAATAAAAATTGTATTTATATCGCATGCATAAAAAAAAAATTAATCAATTTAATATCTCAATTGTAAAGTAAAATTTATTATAAAATTGAATATTAAATAATAAATAATGATGATGATGATGATGGTGGTGGTTAATGTCCACTGAAACCAATCTTTGGTATATTGGACCTAAAGAAATGAATTATTTAGTTTGATTTAAGATTTTATTCCTATGCTCAAAAATCTTGGATAGAAGCCTCCCAAGCTCATTCTAATTTTGACAACGTAAAAGGTTACGGAGGTTAGTATTGCAACAAAGATTTTGAAAATGAGATCTAATGTAGTTGTACGCGAGGTACTCTAAGAGAAAATGATTTTCATTCTTAATGTTCGTATTCTCACAGAGATGGTAGAACCTTTCCATCCATGGTGTTTTAGGAACTACCCAAGGACCCGTTTCACTATGGAGTTGATGAGAGTTCATTCTAATATTGGCTATATAAATTTTCTTCTTTGAGCTAGTTAAAAGAAAGAGATACTTTTGATATTCTAGGGTGGGGTTGATGACCTCCTTATAATATATTAATTTTCTTTTAGCTCCTAAATATTCTCACACCACATTTTTTTTTTTAACTTAAAAGTAACAATATTTTTAATGTTATTAATGTTTTGCAATGCAACATTCTCGTCAATCTCCCAATGGTTTAACCATGCCCTAATGTCTTTATACCAACCTTGTTTGAGCCATAGGTGGTTTTGGCTGGAATTTAAAGCTAGCGTAGGAATTCTATGGTCTCCTATGTTACTGAGTTTGTGTCTGTACAACAGAAGCCTAGTCATAGCTAGGCTCTCAATAGGGGAAAGAAAAACTTCTATAAGGAGAATAGGATAGGGTGTGTTGCTTTTAATTTTGAGGTTATACATTATAAAACGCTTCTGGATTTACTCAATCTTTCTCCAGGATTCTCTAGAGATGCTACAACCACAAAACTCATATCCATATAAGATAACCGGAGTGACTAAGGTTTCAAAGAGGAACTTTTTTCTATCCCACATTACGAGGTTTTCCATTTTACAATTATTTTCAAGACCAAAATAAGCTTTCCATCCCCCATTAATCCTTTTCTCAATGGTATAGTTCCAGTTGGTCTTGTGATGAATATCAATTCCTAGGTACTTGTAGGAAGACACTTCCTCCAAGTTACTATTGTCATACATAAAATTAACGTAAGTGTCCTTCTTGGATTTGATAATCATAACTTTTGTTTTGTGAGCATTAACAATCATACCCATGGTAGAGCAGAAATCCTTAAGAGGTATAAGTTTCTTATCAAGATTAGATGGGCACCCTACGAGGAGAACAATATCGTTAGCGTAGAGAAGAAGGATGACGACTATCCGAGCTAAGATCATGCCAACACATTGTGCTTCCTCTAAACAACCTTCCAACTTGTCGATGTAAATGCCAAATAGGGTAGGGGAGAGGGGCCAACCTTGTATAACTCCAATATTACACTTAATGTCTTTCGACCACCACTCATTGCTCTTTAACTTGGCAATTACATTCTCGTATAACCTCATAGCGACAGCTCTCAACCCAAAAGGAACCTTTAGCTCGACCAATTTGTTCCAAATGTTGTTTCGAGGAATAGTATCGAAAGCCTTTCTAAAGTCCGCAAAGCAACAAAAGATATTGGATTTATCATCGCAACATTCCTCCACAATGACCCTAAGCGTAACGAGGTGTATGCTTTCTGAAACTTGCTTGGCCTATAGCTCGCTTACCTTCACATTCAAACCATATGCTCAACTTCCTTTCCAAAATAATACCATATAACTTGGCTAGGAGAGGGTTGATCATAATTGTCAGATAATTAGAGGGGTTATTTGTATCCCCACTTTTAAAAATAGGAATAACAAGGCTTTGAGTCCATGGTTTAGGGAACCCTTGCTTGACCGCTTCATTGAAAAGCTTGTGAATGTCGGGGATGTGGACAGGACCTCTAATTTTTAATATTTCCAACTAGTAACCTTCAATGTCCTTAGCTTTCCCATTAGTCAAGTAATTAACCCCAAAATCCATGTCTTCCTGAGAAAACTTATTTCGTTGTGCACAGGGTTTCAAAGTTATCCATGACGTTTGGAGATTCATAAAGCCTTTTAAGATAGGAATTCGAGTCTTGTAAAGCAATTTTATTATTATCTTTAGTTTTCATAGTTAGAATCTACTTTCAGAATTTTGTAAGAGCTATCTTAAAGAGGTGTAAGAGATTCTCTTGTATTTTATGAATATACTGACTTTTCTTCCTTTTAGTTAGGGCTTTGTATATTTTTATCTTGCCAATTTTAAGAGATTCATCAACAACATCCTTAATTACTCTCCTCGCACTTTTACAATCTTTGTCATACCAAGGGTTGGTTTCGCTATTTCTTTTATTACTTGAAACTTTAATTGAGAACTTGTTAATAGAATATGAGAGGGTTATAGTAAAACTATGATATAGATCTTCTATGATATTTATACTAGATAAAGGAAGCAAATTAGTTTTTAATTCATTTAGAAAGAGATCTTTTTTATTTCTATCAGCGATTAACTTCTTTTGGCTATAAGGATGATCCTCTATGAGATCTCTATGCATGACAAAATTGAGAGTTATAAGTAAAGGCCTATGATCAGAGTCGAGCTCATGGTCATTTAAGATGTCAAAATTTGTTATTTCATTGTATAGAGGGAGATCGGAGATAACATAGTCTACCACGTTGCTACCAAGCCCATGGATGTAGGTCATCTGGCTAGAATTTGGCCACTTCTTTAGACCATTGCAAATTATGTGATCTTGAGCACTATAGAACTTGACGAGCTTCGATCTAAACAAATTATCCCCAAGGTCTTTAGAGCTGCTTTTGTACCGGCTAGCGAGAGAAAGGTCTTCATCTAACCAAAGAGGATTAGGGTTGGAATGATTTCTTAGAAGAATAGCTTGGTTGCTTGAAGTTCAAGCATTAAAGTCACCGTTAAAAGGATATTGCCTTCATTCTTTAGGCTAGAAATATCGTTCTCTAAACCATTATAAGGACTATTTTTATCTAGATTCTTTTTCTTATAGAAGTTAGAATTGATGGGGGGAAATAACAGATTCCTATGTAGGTCTTTTTATCATAAATGTCAGTAATTTATATCCAACTATATTGGTTGGAAGGGTCGTTTTTATAAATCCTAGCATGGGGAGAGATGTTATTCTTAATGTGACAGGCTATACCCTCAATGCCTTTACGGGAGGATCGCCTATTCCAGGTAAACCATAATGTAAATCCATCTATGTTAGGGACATTAGATTCTTTGTGCTCCCAAGTTTCAACTAGCAAAATAATATCAACATCGTTCGAGATCCAACTTGGCTTGGGGTCTTTGTTCCATAGAAGGCCCCGACAATTCCAAGAAATAAAATTATTGATATTTCATTTACAAAATAAAAGACTATATAACCACATCTAGATTAAATCATTTTCTACAAATTTAAATGTTAAAATTATTAATATTTTATTTGAAAATAAATGAGTAACTCTCAGGTATACCAATTTAAATGTTAAAATATTGAGAATATATGGTTACTCATTATTTTAGAGAGAAAAAATTTTAGATGTGCATTTATGACTAATGAAATAAATGAAAAGTATTTTAAGTAAGAAATTGTATTTATTTTGCATGCTTTAAAATTTATTAAATAAATTAATAAAAGTTCACGATAAAAATAATATAATAATAAATCAAAGTAGTGATAGATATTATAATTGTATTAACAATTAACTTTTATAATAAAATCAAAGAGATATAGAACAGTCGGTGAAGGAGCGCGTTGTTAAGGCGCTCCGTAAGTAGAGGTAACCGGTTCTAGTCTCTCCGATACCAAAGAATCCAGTATGGTTTCTGTCGGTGCGGCTCAGGCCGGGTGCGATCCCTAGGTGACTTTAATGGCATGCCCCTGAGTCGTGGCCTCTCAGCCACAGAGTAAGCGTGATTTTCAAGATTCACCCACTTATCAATAAAAAAACCTTTTATAATAAAATGAGATAAGATTTATAATAAATAATAAATTGTATTTATATTGCATGCATCAAAAAAACAAAATTATTAAAATAAAATCGGTAAAACATTAAATAAATTAATGCTCATGTAAAGTAAAATTTCATATAAAATTAATATTTATAGTGACCAAAAATATACAATTATTTATATTTATTTCAAAATAATGACTATACACTACCATCTAGATTATCTTCTGTCAATATTTTATCTTATACAAATTTTATATGTTAAATTTTAATATTTTATTTGGAAAATAACAAGGGTACAACCACATCCGGATTATTGATCTAAAAATTTGATGTTAATATTGATTAATGGTTTCTCATTATTTTAGAGAGAAATAACCTTTAGATGCGCATATGACTCAGGTAATAAATGAAAGTATTTAAGTAGAATGTATTTATTGGGCATACATTGAAATTATAAATATTTTCATAAAAATAATATAATATAATTCATATGATTAATTTTAGTGGTGTTTAACTATTCATTTTATAATAAAATTGAGATAAATTTATATAAATAAATTGTATTTATTTGTATTATAGAAAAATAAATCAATGATAAAATATCAATATATTATAAATTAAACAATTAATATCTAATTTTAAGTAGAATTATTAAAAATTGAATATTAAATAAAAAAAATAATAAAATTATTAATGTTTTATTTGCAAAATAAAAGACTATACAACCACATCTAGATTTCAAATAATTTATCTAATGCCAATTTAAATGTTAAAATTATCAATATTTTATTTGAAAAATAAAAGGTACTATACAACCACATCGAGATTAAATGTGATCTTATAAAAATTTAAATGTTAAAATATTGAGAATATATGGTTGCTCATTCTTTTAGATAGAAAAACCTTTAGATGTGCGTTTATGACTCATGTAATAAATGAAAAGTAGTTTAAGTATGAAATTGTATTTATTTGGTATACATTAAAATTAATTAAATTAATTAATATAGAAAATCATCAAAATATAATATAATAATAAATCAAAATAGTGAATTAAATATGTTCACGGGTGTACTTCTTGATGTGAAGTCACCGGTTTAATTACGCCTTGATTGTGGCCGTATATTAGACATCATAAAGATGTAGTCCTACCAAGATTACCAAAAAAAAGTAGCGAATTAAATATGAATGAGACATATAATAAACTATAGAAGTACAAGAGAAAAAATTAAATAAAATACTAATAAAAGAAATAATAATAATGAGTATCTTTAATATTTTAATTAAGTATAAATATAACTTTATAATCTACTTGGAAAATAAGGGACTATAAACCAATTACTTTAAATATGTAATATAAATCTTTCAAAAGGAACAAATTTACAAATTCATTCTTTAGTGCAAAATAAAAAAAAAAATAAACAATAATATAAAAACATGATATACAATATTTATTTAAACTAGTGAATTAATTATCACTCCTTGATGTGAAGTCACCATAAACAATAATATAAAAATATGATATATAATAACAAATCAAAGTAGTGAATAAACATCAAAATACAACAATGTGCAATCCTCAACACTTTTAAGATAATACTTCTACAATCTCTGTGTCATAAATTAATCTATCTTTGAATTAGATCCCTGTTTGATAAATTAATCTATATTTGAATTACAGAGAAACACCAGTTTCAGTCTTCCAGGCCAAATAGGATGTGTTAGAAGATGTAAAGATGAACTTTTGGCTTATGTCTAAATTGGAACCTCACTTCGTATTAATTCCAAACGAAAGATTGCAAAAAATATCCATCGGACAATACTAAAAGCTTTAACGTCACCGATGAGGGAGTTACAGTGAGCAATCCAGTATATATGTTCTCCATCTCTCCATGGTGCAATTATCATTTGAAAAAAGATTAAAGAGGTTGTGTGATTTGGTGCTCTATAAAATGTGTGTTGCAGAAGTTGCTTGCAATGAAGTGACTGAGAAAGATCTCATAGACTCTCGATATTTCTTAGTGCCACCGTCGAAAACTTGATGAGTTATAAACCTATTTTGTTTATAAATCAGATTCATGTAGGAAAAAATTCATTACAATTGAGCTTTGAAAGAAGTAATTGAACTGATCAGAATATGTGTTTTCAATAGGGAAAGAAGTAATTGAACTGATCAGAATATGTGTTTTCAATGGGGTACTAGCAAATTTATAGGACTCTCTATTGGAATTGGATAGAAAATAGCTAGTTACAACACATCATTATATGGCGTTCATTATCAGGAAGTATAAAATGACCTCTTAATGAATTTAAATGGTAACTTTCATATTAGCTACTTGTTGGGAAAAATTAAGGGACATATGTTTATATGGAAAACTTATCCTAAAATGAAATGAAAATCTTATACAATAAAATATGTAAATTGAATTTTGTGTAATTACGAATTTGGGTAACTGAGAATGTAATTACCCATGACATTGTGGAAACATTTTTCTATTAATAAGAAGTTTTAGGAAGTTGTTAGTTTTTTCTCTCTTAGGGAAAAAAGGGAATTTCTATTTTGTAAGTCTTTTTAGCAAATTAGACTCCAATCTTAGGTCTTTGCATTGGGAGGATTGGTTAAGGTAATGAACAATGTGGTGGGTAAATTTGACTCATGAAAAAGTGAAAGTTACATACATGGCTAGAATTTGTTATGTATATAAACATATTATTGACAATCAAAATGATATAGAGTCAATCACAATTCTATACAGTCAATTCACAACTAAATAGTTGTGAAAATATGTAAATTGAATTTTGGGTAATTGAGAACCTGAAGAAATCATTACGAAAAAAAGGGAATTTCTATTTTGTAAAGCCTCTCAGCGAATCAAACTTGAGAATGTGAAGAAATCATTAGGAAAAAAAACAAATTTCTATTTTGTAAACCCTCTTAGCAAATCGAACTCCGATCTCATGTCTTCGCAGTGGGAGGATTGGTTAAGGTAATGAATAATGCGGTGTGTAAATTTGACTCGTGAAAAAGTGAAAGCTAGGTATATGGCCATTATTTATTAGGTATATAAACATATTATTGGTAATGAAAGTGATATAGAGTCAATCAGAAACTAAATAGTTGTGAAAATATGTAAATTGAATTTTGAGTAGTTGAGAATGTGAAGAAATAATTAGGGAAAAAAGGGAATTTCTGTTTTGTAAACCCCCTTAGAGAATTGAACTCTAATATCAGGTCTTCGCAGTGGGAGGATTGGTTAAGGTAATGAACAATGTGCAGGGTAAATTTGACTCATGAAAATGTGAAAGTTAGGTACATGGCCAATATTTGTTAAGTATATAAACATATTGTTGGCAATGAAAATGATATACAGTCAATTGAAAACTAAATACTTGTGAAAATATGTAAATTACATTTTGGGTAATTGAGAATGTGAAGAAATCATTCATGATATTGTCGAAACATTTTTCTATTAATAATAAGTTGTTAGATTTAAAGTGGTTGTCTCAATCTAAATCAAGACGCAATGTAACACCCCTAGCTCCTTAGAAGGATTTACTATGGTTATTTAATTTAGTTTTATGACTTACTACATTTATTTTCTGTTATGTTATTACTAATGCTAGAAATTCAGATAAGAAATTGTTACCTAATTGTGATTGATTAGGAGTTGAGACATGATTAATTAAAAGAAATTGTTTACTAAAATTACAAGAAACAATTATGCCCCTGCCCTGGGAAGGGGAAATATAGGGGGAAATGATGAAGGAAGGGGACGATCCTAGAGATGGGGAAAAGTGACCAGTGGGAAGTTTCTCATTAACAGTCAAATTAAGTGCAGGACTTGAGGATGGACAGTGAAGTCCTGAGGCCCAAGGCATGACTATAATTGGAAATTATTCCAGTAGAGAAAGTGCTCGGGCGAGAGCTTGGATGTAATTGCCAGGTTCGTGGGTGGGAGAAGAGAATTTCTAGATTTATTGGAAATTGTAGGTGGAACAGATAAGTATTATAGTCAGTTTCTTCCTAGAATTAATACTAGACTATGAAGATTAAACTTAATGATAGAGTAAAATTTGTTATGCTTGAACTGTCATTAGAATAAGTTCTTACTCATAAACTATATTTAGAAAGTCAATATCTTGAGAAAAAGTATGATTACAGGATATAGAAGCACCTTTTCTCTTATATCAAATTTTAGACAATTTATGCTAATAACTACGGAATTATCAAGTGACATAGAAAATGTGAAAGACAGTGTTCATTCAATTATTAAGGTTTCATGTTCATGATTATCAAACACAAACTTTCAATATATAGAAGTAAGTCAAGTGAAATGCACTTTATGAGAGAATCTATAGAATGACCTACATAACCTTACAGAATCTATTAAGAATGATAAGAATGTAAAGAAAATATTTATATAATTGTTTAGACGCAGGTTCAGGACACCACAATTCGACTACAACAATCATGAAATTATAGCAGAGTATCTGTTCAAGAAACTATAATTATCTTAAACTAAGTTCTATTCAAATTCCTACAGAAATGGTCAATCAAACACAATAAATACTTGCATAAATAAAAGAAGGATCTTCTCGGCCCAGAATGCAACCAAGAAGTAGAAGAAGATAATTTCATTGCCTTCCAAAACATATAAAATAGACAAAATAAGTTTTGTAGATGTTAATACAATAAATTAAACGTTCTGCATCAGTTGACATAAACAGGTTCACATAAGTGGCTGCATAAAAAACAATAAAAAAATAAAAAACTATAACCTTTCAGTAGAAAAAAAGAAACCCACAAAACCTATCATCGACTTCAGAAACGGAGTTTTTCCCAAAACTACAAAATGCCTTACATAGTATTCCTTTAAACATATAGACTTAATTAATTAATTGCAAATTCAAAACGGAGCCATAAACTTGAGTCATTTTGGTCAGCTAGAAGTTCAACAAGAGACTGAGTCTCTGTTCTTGACCATATGAGTGGTGGTTCTCATAAAGTAATTCATGATAGAAGTAAAGAATCCAACTTGGAAGAGTACATAGCATCACTGTAGTGGCCAATACCAAAAAAAAAAAAAAACTAAAAAGCACTGTGTGTATACCTAACATGAAATCTGAGACATTAAGTCAGTAAACCCTTGTGGAGATTATCATACAACCTCAGAAAAAATGAACAAATGGGGATTTATTTCCTAAGAGTGGAAGGTTTCCATGTGAGACAACTATCTTGTTTTCGAGTCAGAAAACCACCATAAGTGATATAATTCAAAACGAGGAATCAAAGCATTCCAGATGAGAAACAAAAAATGTTTAAAACATTACCTTTCGTAGCTAAGTTCTGGAACCAGTAATCACCTGCAACATTGAAGGTGCCATGGGACATTCCTGTGTAGAGAAGGCAAAGCGTTAAGCATTGTGCAAAACTGAAGCCCAGCTCTATAGCAATCTTACGGTACAGGTCAACAAGACAACAGATCATCAACCCGATGGGTTTACTTGGTTCCATTTTAACTTGTGCCATCACAATCATCGCTCTCAGAAGTTATCATGGAAAAAATGAAATCTTGAATAGTGCAAACCCTTGTGGAGCAGCAAAAACACCAAGAGCAATGGTAACAATGAGCCACACATATGTTGAGAGTGAGGAGTTAGTTAGGGAATGAAACCCTAAGGCTTCTCTATCATCAGATAACAAGAACCAGATGAACGGCTGCAATATCAAACAAATCAAGTGAGCAACCTGGACCAACTGAATAGGGCATACAATCTCCTACCATAGCTTGTTGCCCTGTGTCTCCGGGTACAAAGGACAACAAATGAACACATGGGCAAGGACGGAGGGATCACCTTGTGTATCATATGTATTAAAAACCAATCCATTCACCTTTAATGTAATCTATGTGAATTATTATCATCATTATAAACCTCTGGTAATGTCAAAATCTACAAACATAATAATAAACGTAATCAATACTTCGTATATATATAATGAGCCCGAAGCTCAAGTCCGAAGATAGGCATATTTACATCATAGACCAAAGTTCGAGATGGACATAATTACAACGTAAATATTTTTTATTTTTATTTTTATATAATTTGTAAGTTAGAATATCACTGTTACACATAATTGCTTTGAAACAATAACATAATAATCTACTGATTTATTGTTTAAGTGATTTTTCTCCAATCGGAGTTTTCTAGTACAAAATATTCTTTTCTTGTATTGTTAATGTTTATATGTTCAACATGTATTATTTTGCTAGTTTTTGTATGTTCAAAGCCAAATAAGGAGGGAGATACTATCATGGCTTTTAAAATTATATTAATAAAGTTAACAAACGATAATAAATTCAATTTAGTTTATAAATGAATTAAAGTTATTTTGTATTTTTCTATGA
>APFE031744065.1:27639-37820 GCA_000404065.3 Pinus taeda | reverse complement strand
ATCAATTTTATTATTATCACAATTATTTTTTTTCGACTTATAACTATCTCATTTCTGGGGTGAATGTTGGCAAGAAGTAGGGTGAATATTGGAAAGAAGTATAAACTCCCATAAATATCTATTAATATTATAAATCTATTAAAATAGTCAACCATTTAACTTATATAATTAAACTAATAATTTTGTGATGTTTTAATCATGTAAATGATTTTCAACTTTAGTCATAGTTTTATTATCACAATTATTTCTTTTTGACTTATAACTATGGGTGAACATTGGCAAGAAGTACAAACTAATATTTATTAATATTATAAATATATTAACATAATTAACCATTTAACTTATATAATTAAACAAAAAAAATTATTTAAAAGATTTGGGTTTATGAAATCAGTTGAACATATTTAATCAAACACGTCCTTTGTTCATATGGAGTGATACAGACGTCAATCAATTATTTCAATCTACCACTTTGGTAAGTTGTACGTATAATTTTGCTTTGGTTTTATTGAAGGTTAGACTAATGTAAAATTGGAATATGGCCCCATGCTAACGTGAACATCCTAGGCCATCTCACTTAACACATCCCCTTGTTTAAAAAATGTGGAATAATAACTTCACATTGTTGGGTGACCACCTTGCATGCGTTATACACATTGAATATATTGAATATAATTTTTTATTTATTGTTCTAAAGTATCTTGGATAGTAGACCCATTAGTGAACATTTTTTTGTAAATGATTTCAAAATATCAAGATGTTTTCAAAGCAATTTTTTACTAATGAAACATGATTTGATTGGAATCCACAATCTAAAAACATTTTCTTAATAAAAATATCAGGCGATAGTTGATGAGAGTCCTTTCCACCACCCCCCCCCCCAACCCCTCCACCCTTGGAAAGCGAGGGCTACTACAGTAACAGGAAAGGGGCTTTCATGTGAAAGAAACAATGAGAGACATCACAACTCTCAACAGGTTTCACAAAAGTGGGTACCAGTAGAATCAAAAAGTGGGAAGGCTTCGGAAACTGATAAAGTTATATCTGACTCCCATTGCATTGAAGTTTTGATTTGGATCATGCCATTGAAAATTTCCATGAATGAAGTAACGTACTTGATGTTGATGGCCACAACCTAGCATAATTCTTTGGGATTATGCTTCCCAATTTGATGTATGATGAAGCAATCATGATTGAGGGTGGTGAATAGAGATTTATTAGAAGGTGGATGTGATGGGATCATCTCCATCCATACCCACCTATGTCCCCATAAAAAAATTTATTCTCAGAGAAGGAGCCTACAGATGATAGCACATTGGTATGAGCACCTCTTAAGGGTTGTGAAACTAGTGATAATCACTATGTGAAAACAAAAGTAACAAATAGAAGAGGCTAATGGTGGTCTCCATAAGTGGGCCATGACTTAGATCAATGGAGCCAAGGCACATAATGTGTAAAAAATAATATATGGAATGTGAATTGAGGTTCCTATGTGGACATCTTGTAGAGGGAAAAGTGGGCATGGAGGAGGTAGACACAACTACATAATAGGTTTTGGAAACCATGTACATAAAGCGACTCTTGGATGAAACTCAAATTTGGGTGATGCTAGCAACACACACACTTGAGAAACATAATTAATCCAACTAAACCTATAAGATACTAATGTTCAGTTGGTATCCTATGGATCACCTTCAACACATCATTGTTGCTAAATTGATGAAGTAGTTAAGCCTTTGTATGCTACATTGAAAATGACATCTAAAGCTAAATTGCATCTCAAATGTAAAATATCATTGCAAATATTAAACCATACATTTGGAACAATTTCTCAGCAAGGACATCACCATTATAGTATCACTTATTTAGATGTGCATATTATAGAGATGGGTTCACTTTTATTTCTCCGTAAAGTTGTATACCACATTTCCTTTAGAAATAAAGTATGTACTCAATATTTTCTTGTCATTGAAGTTATGCTTTTACATGTATCATAATTTATGTGAATCTCAATTGGATGTGACATCTTGAGCTCATAATGAGTTGAAAATAAGAAACGACCTTAAATAAATCAAAATCAAGAAGACAATAGAAATCAACTTAATTGAAAAAATATAAATCATGGAAAAAGTAAAAAATTAAAAATATCTTAGTTGAGACATAAAATTCAAAGTCATTGTTATACATATAATAGTCAAAATATTAAAAGTCATATTTCCTTTTTTTTTTTTTACAAATTCAGCTACTGGTTGTATTCAAAAATGGATGGGAGGCTAAGCTCCAGAATTACATGAGTGGAGCTCACAGGATGAGCTTGCAATTGTATTACATTAAAGAATTTAGTTGAACTGCTTTCATTTTCAACTTGAAGGGTACTGACATAGGAATAGATTCGGGCAAACTGAAAAAGAAGTAAACAGACTTTACAAAACATCTAATCTATACTTATGTGACTGATTTGTCGAGCAGTGGAATCCTCCGGGTGGTTATCATCTTCTGCAATCTTTATGCTAGAGGAACTGGTACTTGGGGCATTGATATTTTCCATCATGTACTTGAGAATGTCTATAGATTCCTGTATATGTGCATAGGTATTTGATAGAGCATTAAATTGCTCCTACAGAGAGGAGATACGATGAAGGAATAGGTTTAGATAAGCTTCATATTTAGTAGTGATTATCCTAGTAATGGACTCAATTTCATCATCTAAGAGGCGCTGAAGCATTCTGACTTTCTCAAGTTCTACCTACAAATCACAACAGTGAAGATAGTCTTCGCTGCGGGCCATGTGAGGGTCCTCAAATCTGTCCTGAAGAAATGCTGAAAAGAAGCTCGAGCAAGCTGTAGTTGACGATACAGTGAAAACCAAACAGGGAACCAGAAGAGCAGGGAAGAGGAAGGAAAGAGGGCTTAGAGAATCGAGAGCAGGGTGATAAGAAATTCCAGAAAAAATAGAGATAGGTGTTAATGTTGATAATAAAGGGGGGTGATTAACGGAGATTAGTATATGAAGAAGAGAGGAAGTGATCCTTGTCAACGCTGGCTTAATGGTAATTACTTTGAGAGGATGAGGAGGGAACAGAGGTTGACTCCTGGGAAAAGAAGAAGTAAAGGATTGGGTAGGGAAGAGACTGTGTAAAACTGAGAAATCAGTGAAAGAGAGTGTGAACCAACTGCAATCCAAGATAACGAGAGCAAAGGAGCAATTGAGGATGGGGAGGGAGGCTTGGGGATAAGGAGGGGGCATCCCAGTATAAATAGTAGGCGAGCTGTGAGGCATGAAGGACTGGATCATCTGGAGAGTGCTTGGGAAGTCACGGTTTTCATAGGAGTAGCATGAATTCAAAAAGACAAAGGAATCTGCAGTGAGATATAAAAGGATTTCCAGCGGCGTAGGGTAGATAGCCTCAGGATTATTATGGATTTGTTCAGAGTACACCCTGAGAAAAGTGAGTCACTTGATATGAGAGGCTTTTACAACTCATGGAGTCATGGAAGAGATTGGAACAGGTCCTCGTTGTTACAAAGGATACTTCCTTTTGACCATGTGCAAGCTTGACTGGCGTGTTTATCAGCTTCTCGATTGATGGTACGAAGGATATGGTAGAATTGAAATTCCTGAGTTTGATTGATCATGACCTGGCATCTGCTGATGGTTTGTTGTAAGAAGATATTGGAGGCTTTTCGTTTACTAGCCATTAAATTAATAATGATAGCAGAATCACCGAAGATCATAGCTTTTTGAATTCCCCGAGCATGTAGCTGAAGTATACCTTGATATAGTTCCAGAGCCTCTCCTCAGTTGTTTGAAAGGATACCTGATCCCCACTCAAAGGTGACTAAGGGCTCACCAACAGGATTGTAGATAATGCCCCTACTCCTGCCACTCCCGGATTTGATTTGGAGGCACCGTCAAAGAACAAGGAGTAGGTGTTGCTTGAGCAGAGCCAATTGTTGAAATCATATTGCTTTAGTCAAATTTTCCATCTGTGGCTATGAGTACTGCCTAGGTTGCTGTAGGTTTTCACTGTTGGAGGGATATAAATCTTGTCTATTAAGTTCCTTATGAAATCTTTTTCCTCGGTCCAAAGATTTGTTATGTCAACTTTTTTTTTTATCTTAGATGCGATGGTTTTTATCTCGTGCTTTTAGCCTTGTTACAAAGATGCCTGATTGAGGTCTCTTTATCTTTAAAGATCTTTTTGTTCCTAGCAATCCAAATTCTCCATAAGAGGGCCAATGGGAGGGCATCCCACACTCTCTTGGCAAGGTTATTTTTCATGGACTGTTAGGGGTAGCTCTTTTCCCAATTGTTAAGGACTTCCTGAATGGATAGCTAAGAATTCCATAAGGGAGACACAGAAGGATTAATGCTATTCCAACAAGAAGAAGCGAAGGGGCATGAAATGAAGAGATGCTAACTAGACTACTCTGCTTCTTGGCAATTAGGGCATCTGGAAGGTCCAACAATACCTCTTTTTTTAAGATTCTCTGCAGTGAGAGTTTTTCTTTTAAAAGGGCGCACATAAAAAATTTCACCTTAGGGATTGCTTCTGCTTTCCACACTATCTTCCAATGCATCCAAGTTGGTGCCGGGTAGTCCTCGCTACATAGATAATCATAGACTGCTTGTGTTGAGTAGCTGATGCCAGTGGGGTCCCATCGGAATTTGTCCTTGCCATTTTTAATTCTAGGAGCAATGCTATGAAGATGTTTTCGGAAGTTGTCAAGATTCTCTTTGATGTGTTGAGGGATAGGAGGAAGATTCCATCGCGTCCAAGCATGGGTTATTGCATCCCATTGTGAAATTTGGTCTAAATTTCATATTCCTTTGCTTTGAATAAAGAGTATTATTGGAGCCATACGTGGGAGACTGTTGATTGGCGGATTCCCCATAATTTTATCAGTGCCGATGTTGATTTTTCTACCACCTTTAGGCACCTTGGAGACATTTTGAGCCATAAAGGAGATGGATTTTTTACAGAGTTTCCAAATCCTTATGCAGCTTTTGTTGGGTATTTCAATTGTAAGCAATTGTTGTCTTGGGTGACTAAGGTATTTGACCTCCAAAACTTTTTTCCACCAAGCTGATTGGTCTTCAATAAGCCTCCATACTATCTTACCACCAAAAGCTAAATTTGTGAGTGTTGGAGATCTAATTCCAATACCTCCTTTCTCTTGGTTTTGAATGACTTGTTTCCATCCAACCGAGTTAAATTTTCTCCTCTCATTTTTCCCTCCCTACCAAAGAAAGAATTTGAGAACACTATCCATTTTGTGATGAAAAGAAGCTAAAGCTTGGGAAAGGGAGAATTGATAAAGGGGAAGAGAGGAAAGGCCCGATTTGAGAAGCACCAATCATCCAGCTGGGTTGAGCCAAGTGGTTCCCCACTTTTGGACTTTTCTTTTCATTTTATCTAAAGTTAATTCCCAAACATCAACTCTTGCATTCCCTATACTCACAGGCATTCCCAAATAGCTGAAGTAATCCCAATTTAACTTGAAAGGTACACCAAACATGATGGCAATGCTTTGAAGCATTTGAGCTGAGGCGTTCCATCCATAAATACAACTTTTGAGGTGGTTAATCATTCCCCCTGAGTATCTCATGAATTTTTCTAATAAGGATTTGAATCTTTGAGCTATGATTGTGGTCGCCCCTCTAATCAGCGAGGTATCATCAACAAATTGAGAGTGGTTGATGTTTTTCACTCCATCTTCAAATTTAATACTAGTGATGAGGCTTGTCTACCGCTTATGGTCAAGAGCGCAACTGAAGGACTCAACCATTAAGAGGAAAAGGTAGGGAGATAAGGGACAGCCTTGACATAATCCTCTTGAGGATCGAAAGGAAGGCCCAAGTCTGCCATTGATAAGAGGAGCAATCCAAGGCCCAGAGATACAGGCTCTTATGATATCAATAAAAGAGGAGGAGAAGCCCATTTTTTGAAGAACAAAAAATAGAAAGGAATGTCTAACCCTGTCAAAGGCATTTGCCAAGTCCAATTTTAGAATGAAGCCCTTTTCATTCCTAGAATGGCTCTAGTGAGTGGCTTCTTGAACTAAGAGGATAGAGTCTGAGATTTGCCTGTTAGCCATAAATCCACCTTGATTTTTAGATATTAACATTGGCAATAGAGGTTTGAGACAGGAAGAAAGGATTTTTGTGAAGATTTTGTAGGAAGAGTTACATAATGATATTGGCCTAAAACAGGAAAAGTTGGAGGGGCGTTTCTCCTTTGGAATGAGGGCCAGATGTGTTGAATTTGTGTAGCCTCCTATTTAGTTTTTCCTCTGTATCCATTTGAAGTATTTGATGAGGTTCTTTTTTATCATTTCCCAATATTCCCTATAAAATCATATAGGGAAGTTGTCCACCCCTAGTGCCTTGTCTGGCTGGAGGCACCAAATTGCTTCCTTTATTTCTTCTTATTTTATTTATTCTGCCAACCTTTCATTTATTTTTGTTGTAATCTTTCTTGGCAAATGTTGTAGGAGGTCAACATAGTTTTTGCCTACAACATAGTTTTCGTCCTCCCCTGTTTCAGTTAGGAGCTCTTTGAAATGATGTAAAGTAGCACTTTTGATGGTTGTTTGGTCACTGTGTTGAGTGCCTATGTTATCTATGATAGTTGTTATATTGTTTCTAATTTTCCGAATAGTGGCTTGCTTATGGAAAAAAGTTGTGTTCTTATCTCCTCTTTTCAGCCAAGTCTGCCTAGATTTTATACGCCATTTTTCTTGCTCTTCTCTTTTGATACTACATAGCTGGCTGTAAAGATTTTCTTCTCGATTATTTTCATCTTGTTGATACTCTTGCTTTTCTATTGCATAGTGAAGTTCTTCAATTTTGGCTTTCACTTCTCTTTTTTTTTCTCTGGCTCTTTATACTGTGTTTTGGCCCAATTCTTGAGCACATTTTTCACATTTTTGAGTTTACTTTCCCATATAAAGCTTGGAGATCCTTCAACAAGTTGACACCAGGTTTGCTGGATCAAATATTTTGGCTGCTTGGTAGTCATTCCACATATGATTGTATTTGAAGGGAAGAGGGCCCAGAGGGCAGTGAGATTCAAGAGCTAATGCCATGGGATAGTGATCTCAAGAAGCGAAAGGTACGATGGAGGCGTTGGCAGTTGAAAAGGTGGAAAGGAAGGAAATATTTACTAGAATTCGGTCAAGCCTCTCCATAATATTGTTTCTACCCAATCTATGATTACTCTAGGTGTATTTACGATTTTTTGGGATGATATCGACAAGATCACCATGTTACATTATGTTTTCCAACTGGTTTCTAAAAGGGTCTGGAGTGAAGCTGCCTCCACATTTTTCATTGGCATGTAAAATTATATTTAAGTCACCCCCTAAAATGATGTTGTTGTTGTCTTCTTCTGCTATGTTCTTGCTGAGTGAATCCCAGCAAACTTCTTTGTCCCTATAATGACTCGGGGCATAAACATTGTAAATTATGATCTACTGTCTGCTCATATTGTTCTGCAAGACTATCTTTACCCAATGTTGTTCTATTACTTCTGTTGTACTGATCAAGTCATCTTGAAGCCAAAGTGTAGCAATTCTGCCTGAGGCCCCTCTGGAATCACATATACATCCTTTATAGCGCTTATGATATTCAATGATCTTGTTAATTTCTGGCTGTCTCTATTTTGTTTCTTGCAATAAAACAATGGTTGGCTTCTCTTGGTTAATAAGATCCTTTAAGGCATTAGTTTTGGAGGGGTGTCCTAGTCCCCTACTATTCCATGAGAGAATTTTAATCATTTCAAATGAGAGATTCAAGGAGCTGCTCTCCCTCCCTTATCTTTTCTTGCTATGTCTTTATCTATTGATCCTTATATATATGACTCAATAGGGTTCTAGAGCCCCAGAACCATGTATTTTTACACATTCTCATCCCTGTGCTATTTGGAAGACTTTCTTCTAGGCTTCTTTTGGTTGTCTAGAGTGGATCTGTGTTCCTTGGAATTGTTTCGAGTGATTCTGAGTGGGGGAGGATCTGATGGGAGGGAAGAGGGAATGACCTGGGGATGGGGAGAAGAAGGAGACTCGGATTGAGTCAAGGGGGTAGGGGATTCGACTGGGGGACAGGAGAAAGGGGTGGATGACGGGAAGAAGGAAGAGGAAATGAAGGCAGGGGAGAAGAGGTAGGAGACATGGGGGTGGTTGGGAGGAAGTACCAGCTTCGTTGGATAGTTTATGGTTAGGGGTTGTCCTTTTCTTTTTGATGGTTTCCCATTATCCTTCTTGCGAAGTATTTTCAACATTAGAAATTTTAGTGCAATGACTAGCAAAGTGATCATACTCATGACATACCTTGCACCTGAAGGGGATCTGCTCATAGTCAAGTTGTTGAATATGAGTCCATTCGTCAACCTTGAGTTTAATGGCTTCTGGTAGACATTTACCCAAATCAACTTCTATGCAGATATGGGCACAATCCTGCATGTTGTCTTTCGGCTCACTCCGATCAATGTATTTCTCGACATCATTCCCAATAGCATGAACTGATTCATCTCCCCAGCAATGCAATGGGAGGTGAGGAAGACAAACCCAAACAGGGATTGCATTACGAATATCAAGTTCCTGGTCAAAGTCCGAAGTCCATTTGTTTAAATACAAACCTCTGGAATCCATTAAGTAAGGTCCATTACGGAAGATTAAACCATTGTCTTCCTTTGTCTCAAAATGAAAGGTGAAGTACCCCTTTCCACAAAATCTGATAGAAAATTTCCCTTGAATTTTGTCTGTCCAGTTCCTTTCCACCCATCTCTAGATTGTTTTCGGGGAGGGCCAGAGTCCTGTAAATTTACCTATAAGTCCTTTTTCAGCCAGGGCAAGAGTAGCCATTCTTGGCAAAGTTGGAGGGACAGAGACTTCTTGTAACCCCTCAAGTTTTTTTGCAAACATGGATACCAATCCAGCCAAGTGAGCCTTCACCGCTCACGTCCAGGCCTACATTACAATGAAGTATTCCCAACCTTTTATAGGCTCCATTGCATGCAATGCCATAGACCATATACCATGGGTACACTATACCATGTGCGCAAAACCACTACTATTTAACCAGGTCAACCTTGACTCAAACCCTGAGTCAATTTTACCTAACATATTATGATATGAAATAAAGCAACATTTTTCATCCATATGGAGGAAAATAAGGATTGAACTCACTAAAAGTATCTATGGAGGTTGTAGGTTGAACAAAATTAAGGGAAATTTAACCCTATGTAAAGCAACATTTGTAACATTGTTGTAACTACTTGAATCATTTATCTAACCCCTTCTAGAAATATTTTCATCATTGGCAAACAAAATTTTTGTTTGCCTCAACATCTCAAAGTCTGTGTCATGGGTCCTCTTTTTTGTGTGGAATCTGTGTCCTAAGATATCTATTCTTGAATCCTGAACTGCAAATTTAAGAGCAATCTTACCTTGGTTCATGAAATAGTGGTTGTGGAATATCTATTTAGCAGAATTGGGCACATCTAAAGATTGTATAAGACTATGAAGTGTAATGGTTCAGATCTAATTATAAAATACTAATTTAGTCAAACAACTAAATTCTTGTACATAATGCAGTATAATGACAAGGCCTTGTGCTTAGACCACCCCTCTAGCATGAGATAAATGACAATGTTCAATGCACTTAAAATATGCAATTTTGGAGTTACGGACTGTGCATGGCTAGGCCAATATTATCTCTATCTCGAACATTAACAAAACTCATGCGATGTAATAGCAAGCCACCAGGTTCAACTAGAGTCAGTGATGCCTTGCAAACCGAAAAATAACATCGGCTGACAAAGTAAAACACACATGATTGTTCCAGTAGCAGAACACATTTCTATTGCTAGTACCATTAAAAATCAACAATGAGGCATGTACCTGAGCTGCAACATTTAGAGTTAGAGGCCCAACTTAACCAACACTGCCAAGCTTACTGGAGCTCACAAGTTGCAGAACAACTGAGCTTTGAGAACAAGGAATGAGCGTATAATAGGCTACAAAAATTCAATCTTGCAAGAGATTTGTTAGGGTCCCACCCTAACCCCCTTATTTATGTCAGGGGATCACGTCATAGTCAAGAGTCAATAAAGCCCATATTAATATTTGTAAGTGGTTAACCCGCAATTAATGACGGGACCACAGTTAGTTGCAAATGG
>APFE031744065.1:0-26707 GCA_000404065.3 Pinus taeda | reverse complement strand
TCTGTGTTCTGGGTATATTTTCTTCACATATTCTGTGTTCTGGGTATCTTTTCTTCGCATATTCTCTGTTTGGTATTAATTTGCAGGTTAAGAAGCATAACAAGATTGGGCAACAACCTTTATCTGCATCTCCAGAAGTTTGACATAACCAACTATTTCATCGAGCATCAATGCCTCGGCATATATAACAACAAATTTAGCAGTCGTTCCATCAATGTAATGTAAAGAACAATAATTTACAAAATCAAAAGAACTTAAAACAACACAGTACCTTGTATTCTTATCGATCACCAACATATCATTTTCTTTATTTATTTGTGAAAACCCTAAGAACAAGCATTGAGCTTATAATAGGATGTAGAAATTTAGTCTTGCAAGAGATTGTGTAACAACCTTTATTTGCATCTATAGAAGTTTGGCATACTTAATTATTTCATCGAGCATCGATGCTCTGTCCATCTGCATATATAACAAAAAATTTAGCAATTGTTCCATGAATGTAATGTAAAGAACAATAAGTTACAAAATCAAAAGAACTTAAAACAACACGGTACCTTGGATTCTTATCGATCACCAACATATTCTTTTATTTCCTTCTTTGTGAAAACCCTAAAGGTTGTAAAGATCCTAGTAGTAGAAGCCATAGTGTTCATCCAAAAAAGGTAGGAATTACATTTGGAGACCATCAATCAACTTATTTGATAGTGATAAGTGAAGTCTCTTAAATAATTTTTTCTGGCTTCGTTATAATATTATTTCTTTATTTGTTTACATATAAATTTTCTTCTAACAATTACATTATTCGGTTCAGTTACATATAGTGACAATTTGGAATTTTATACTAAATATACATTTTATGTTGGGTCACATATAGTAACAATTTGCAGCAAAAGCTAAAAATGATTTTTCACACGATGACACGTGAGTATCCTTGTTGACAAATGGTTATTTATGCAAGTGGAAAGTTAAAATTTTTTTTTACCAAAAATGATTCGCACAAAACAAAATGCAAAGTTAAATCACCATGGTAAGGTGATAATTCTGGTTGACAAATTGTGATTTATGCAAGTGAAAAATTAAACGGGAAATTTTTCCAAAAGGATTCACACACACAAATCAGATTGCAAAGGTAAATACGCATTCTAGAATCATTCACATAGGCATGTAGCCAAATAAATTCAACTGAAATTAATCTTGAATAAAAAATACAAGAATAAGTATTATCTCTGCTGCTCATGTACAATTACCACATTATCATACTTATATGAAAAAATTTTGTGGTGCACATAATACCATATGTGAGGCAAACTATTCGTGCCTCAGTGTCAGAGGTCCACTTATTACTAAATATATAAAATGTTTCTCTTACCATTGATATGTAATGAATTCCAGCATCACCAGAAGTTGTGTTCTCAAATGGATTTCCATTTGTTTCCAAAGTTTCATTTATAGAATTGGATGTTGTTGTCACTAAAAACAAGTCATGATGCAGAGTCTTAGATGAAATACTAAAATATGATTGATGCTCAGGTTGGGCTGCAGAAATCTCAATGTCCAAGCATTCATGTAGTTCACATCTAGGCTAATATTTTTCCCAATTGACAGCTTCTAAGTTGCCACTATACATTTATTTTGTAGATGGAAGTCCTTGGATAGAGGAGCCATTAAAGAAGTTTGATTTTGCTAGAGGTTTCCCTGAAGTTGGAGAGTTACCTCTGGAATATTTCACAACAATCCACTTGTTATCACTCAGAAGTCTTCCCCAGAAGTTATCAAAAGACGGAATAATCTGAGGTAACCACAAACCTAATCTTTTAGACTCAGTTTCTAGCCAACCTAAGTCCAGAGAGGGCTCTTTCTTTATAAGTTAACTTTGTTTTGGGTGGGATTTTAGGCTAGTTCTTAGTGTTCATAAGGATTTTGATTTTGATTGAAAATTGGGTGGTGGGATTCTTGGAACAGATGGATAGAGCTAGGTTTTTAAATCCATTAGGCTATGGAGTCAATCAAAGGATGGCTTAACTAGACCAAATCATTAAAGGGAGTGTTTATAGGGCAGGCTAGCAAAGCAAAAGGCATATTTTCAAAGGGATGATGGATGGAATGATTCTAACCAGGGTAAAAGGGCAAGGAAGAATCCTTAGACTGGGATCACAATAAGGAAAAGAGGGTGATCATCAATAAAGACAAATTAAGAATTCTTTGCTACATAGGCCACAAGGAGAAACTACGGAAGTAAGGGAGCATGTAAGAATTCCATAACTAAGATATTTTAGTAGAAAACATTAAGGAGGTAAACAGTCAAGACAGAGTGCATTAAAGAAAGTTATGAAATATCATTCCTAGTTTACCATTAAGATTTCATAGAAAAACATATGATTATTAATAAACGTAAGGAAAAACAATAATACACATGAGAGAACACTTATCTGGTTTTCAATTTACACAAGTATCCTGTAAAATGTTTGAACTTTATTCCATGATCCAGCAAGCCAATCCAGTCTTGATACAATAACACTATGATTTTAGATACAGGTCTACAAGAATGTCTTTGAATCCACACTAAATACTTCGAAATGTGAAGTATTTATACAAAAAAAATTACAAAATATCTTACAATAGTTTGAAAATTAATCTAGAAAATCGAAATATCTTCAAGCATGAAGACAGAGACAGATGGAAAATTGCATCATGATGTCCCTCTTATTGTGGTAGTGTTGGTTATTGCAGTTGAACTTGAGTCCTTTTAGGATGGTTGATATGTGTATGCTGGAATCACCCTTGTATTTGGTTTTTAATTGATACTCTTTAACCTGTTACTCTTTGACCTTGTTTACTTGTTTCATTTGGCTACCATTCAGATTCACTGTGGTAGCTTATAGTTAATCTAGCATTTTTTCCCACCATTCATCTTCAGGTAACTTTACCTTGAGCATACTTCTATATATCTCATCTGCCTCAGTCTATTTGGAAAATTTTGGTTTGGTGACAAATAGATGTTTCACCTCATGCTCTAGGAAAAATAGATTTTCTAAAGTATCATATAATACTTTCCCTGTTAGAAATGCCTTGACTCCTGAAGTGCTTGCGTGTTCCTAGCATAATTTCTTTAATCTATCAACATAGTCCAATTGGGTCATAAGTTTGTCATGGATGACCATGGGACTTGGAAGGCCTTTCTTCCTCAAAATTCAAAATTTTGTCATGAATCTGTCAATGTGAACCTACATGTCATGGCATTTTTCCAATATGTTAAGCATAAGTTTTCTTTTAGAAAGAACCTTTTTTATCTTAATGATGGATTTAGTTTTTTCCTCCCACCAAGCTCATTTAGTTCATGTTTGTTCTTGCTGTTCCAGAATTTGATGAGTCAATTAGCATCCTTAAGCTGGTCTCCTAGGTCTTCCTTTACCTTTTGTATTGCTTTGGTGGCCACTTTTACCAATTCTGTTTGCTCGAATATTACTTCAATTGATGGAAAAATATCATTGATAGAGTCAACGATATTGGCACAGAGCATCTCCTTAGTATGTCCTAGTGGCTTTTGCAAAGTTATATTTTTTTCAAGGACCTTTATCTTCTCACCCATCCTTAGGAATTTCTATGCTTCTTCTTTCTATTGTATTTGGGCAAGCTTGTAGTCAGCTTCTAGGCTTGCCAGTTTCTCCTTAAGTCTCTTAAGCTCTGTTGCTTGGACAGACATTTCCTCCATTCATTTCACTAACTCTGATGTCTTTCTTGTTGAGGTACTTGCAGTTGTAGACTTATTTGTGACTGGCAGTGCTGTAGCAGGTGGAGTTGTTGGTGCTAAAGAGGCCCTCGATGTTGAGGGGACTGCAGTTGTTACTGTGGGAATGGTAGTTGTGGAAGTAGTGGTCGTTTCTCTCTGTTTGGAGTGAATCAATGTGTCGAATTATTTCTCTGTTTCTTTCAATTGGTCATTTAGCTTTAGGTCCAAGTCCATAAGCTTTTCTTGTCCTTTTTCTGTTTCCTGAACTTCTGCTATTTATGGATGATGCAATGGTGGAATCTTGAGTTGCTTATTCAAAGCAGCAATTTCATCGTTTTTCTTATTGATCAGTCTTTTAGTGGCCTTTACATCTTTGGGATCATGTCCCAACTTGATATTAAGTCCTCCATGGACTTGATTCTAGTGCTCTTTGCCTGTGAAGAGGCCTGATCCAATTGGAATTGAGCTAATATATTATCTAGGGAATTATGCAATTGGTGAGTTGTGATGGCTTTCATTGTCGTGGTGGAGTAAATAATCTCCGCTGTCTATTTGTGCAACTCAATCTAGTCAATAGGATGTATGTCTTTTTCCAGCACTTCAAAATATATTATCTCAAAGTCAACTGCTGATCTTGGTTATTGTGTGGTAGGTTTCATGAATGTCATTTTCATTTTTCCTTCTTTCTCATCATAGGCTGACATCAGCCTTATCTGATTGGTAGGTACCATCTTTTAAGTATTGTGAGTCAGTTTGGGCCTTTAGCCTCTCATTCCTGGCTTTGATGTCCTTGTACCTTTCTTAGATATCTTGATCTTTTTCTACTGGCATCCTAAATGATGACACTTCAACACTTTGTTTCCTTTCCAACATTTGAGTATGAGATGTGGAAGGTTTCAGTGTGGCCCTAGAAGGAGTAGCAAGCCTACTTCTTTCTTTCTCTGTACTGGTAGCTCCCACTATTTCTTCTATGAAATCTTATTTGAGACAAGATTTAACCTGCGCCTTTGGACTAGGCTGGTTTTTGCATTTGTGTGTATGGTTACTCTGCCTGATGTAGTGGCCTCCTCCCTATTCCTTGTTAGATTCTTCTCCTCATTTAGAGGAGTTTTAAAGTTAGGGAGAGTACTCATATTGGGTTGTTTTGTACCTATTTGAGTCAATTCTTCTGATAAGTCTGGTTGTTCTGACTCTTCTTGCACTTGAGACTGTCCTTTTATATGTGATTCACTTGGGGCCTGAGATTCTCCTGGCACCTGCAGGAAAGAACCTTCATCAAGTCTTGTCTCTAAATTAATTAGAGCATTTTCAACTACTACTTCTGTGTTATCCCTGTCAACTAAGGCATTCTCCAACCATTCCAATTGATTTGCATATTTCTCTATCTCAGGGATTCAGTGGTGAATGTAGGGAGCCAACTTGTTTCTCTATCTTCTATTGCATATGAAGTCACAAGAATCATATATCCACATGAAGATTTGTTTTAGTTTGAGTCTCTGAAGGGTTTCTTCTACTTCTCTTCCCGCTTCTCGACTATTGAATACAAAGGGGCCTAGTTGATTTTTGATTCTGAGATGGGCCTTCTTTTTGGCTTTAATAAAATGCACCTCATCTGAATTGATCATCTGCCCGTAGTACTCTAGAGAAAATAATCTCATTGGTAGGTATCTGGGCAGTTTATATGGGGCCAAATCACAGCCATAGATCCTGATTTCTGTGTGATTTTGGTACAAGTACCAATCTCCAACTTTGTGTTGTTTTGACAGCTGCAGGATCCTCCTAATATTTGAATTTATTCTTCGAAGAGGACTTCCTAGCAGCATGGTCACTACTGGATGTACAAAAAGGTCAATGAACTCTATGTATGAATATGGGGAATCATGGTTATGTATCAAAGGAGTCCAAAAAATTACTGACCTAGGATGACCTTTAGTGTCAAGCTTTTAGAGAGTGAATGGGAACTTGTCAGCTTGATAGTATAAGAAAAGGTGGTACAAAACTGAGGAATCTTTAATGACTCATTCATTATTCATTCTCAATAGTTGATCATGCATTTTTTCTGCTATGAATTTGGCATAATCATAAATGATGGCAGGGGGCCGTCCTAGAGTGAAGATAGACATGAAGGCTAAAATGATTTTCATCAATATATTCACTTGTAGTGTATCTTAGCACTCTAGAGATCATGGGTACAATATCTTGGCCAAATGGGGAAAATATGGTGGCCACATAGAGGGGGGTCTTTTGGGATATGTTCCTCTTTTATGATGAAAGTCTGAAACGTTTCATCTATTTTTCTAGTAATAAGATTGGGGAACTAGTTCAATAAATTACCAATTGATAGAGGGGTGAGATTTTGTCCATGCTGTAATTGAAGCATTTCATTGATGGATTTAGCAGTGATGGTAAACAGTTCATACTGCCTTGGATCCATCACTTCTCTTTGACTGGGGTTGTATTTGGTATGGCGATAATGGACAATTTCAGGGAAGATATGCACCTCTAGGAACTGGTGCTTGGGCAAATTGGATTCCCAAAGCCCAATTTGGTCGGCATGATTAAGAAATAAGTCTTTATATTTTCAATGTAGTTTCAAAGGGGATTCAAGGACAACAGTGTCCTTGATCTGGAAATCTTTGTCCGCTAAAGGGAAATGGTCTAAATCTAAATGGGGAGTTGAAATTGGTCGGACATCCATGGCAATTGGAGTGGCCATTCTTAGTTCTTGTGGATTTAAGAATGGGGAAAAAGGGTTTTTCAGTTAGTTAGGGCAACTGGGTTCTAATAAAAAGAAGTCTTGGGTCGTTGTGCAATTCTTTCTCTTAATTTCTTATAAATTCCAAGCAATGCAAGTAACTGGTTCAGAACTGAGACAAGGTTTCCAGTGAATTTGGATAAAAATACCTGGAATTTTTGGAATATTGACTCTGAACAGGTTGACAAGTGCCTGTGCATAGTTGCAGAAGCTCTGTGTGAACAGGAGGGTGGACTGTATGTTCAATGGCTTCTTCAGGTTGGTGACTAGACATAGGTTGGTGGTTAGCCGTCGTGCAGTTGCATGCATGGACTTCTGGTGTCTGTTTTCATAATAAAAAAGATAATTTCGAGTTTTTGGCTTTATTAACAAAGTCAACATTTGGCGAGTGTTTGAGGAATAATGGTACTTTTGGAAGTTAGCAAGGTGATTTGATCGCTTGGCATTTAGCAGGTGGCGGTAAGTGGGATTTTTCGCACCGCTTAAGAGCGTTGGGGGTTTTTTGGGGTAGGCCACCCAATCCCACTCATCGGGTGCCATGTAGCCTCGGGGGCCCAAAGGAAAACAACTCATTTCAGGCCCGTGTGAAATCAACGTGGATCGTTGGATTTGAAGGGGAAAGACTGGGTGGCGATCAGTTAATGGAAATGCACGGACAGGAGTGGCAGGGCCCAACGGGCAATTAAACGTGGTAGTTTTAATTTAATTCAAGGTTAAAGCGGGGGTTAAGGGATCATGACTAATCCTTTTGGTGAAAGGTTTGACTTTTTAATTAATCGCAAATCGATTAATTTATGGCGTTTGTTAGGGTTTTATTTATAAATTTTATATTACAAACTTTGGGGATGGGATATTATCATTAAAGGGATTTATTAAATACATAGGGGAAAGGGTTATTTTTGGGATTTAATATATAAATAAAATTAAAAGATAATACGAACGAAAGTAATAAATGGATCTAACGGTAAGTACAATGTACATTTATAATTCACTGGCTTTGTATGAACACATTATAACTTAGTCTTAGTGTTATTTCTGTGGGTTTTCTTAGGAAAAGGGGTTTACTTTGGGTTAGTGGATTTTCCTTAGGAAAAATGGTGTTTTACCTTAGGAAAAGAGATTTGTTTGGGAAAATGAGGGAGAGTGAAGGGGGTTAATGTTTGCGGGGGGGGAACTTCAGTAATTAGGACCTATAAGTCATTGGTTTGAGGGTCTAGTCCCTCCAGAAATTAGAGAAATGCTCTATGCCCCTTTGACTTAAGATTTTGGGTACTTAAGACTTTTCATTGGAAATTAGTTAAGTGAAATGTGTAATGAGTGAGGGAAATTAATCAATTGACTTTGTGGACTTGATCCATGTCCAATTGCTCATAAATACTTGGAATTTTCATGATGAGGGTGATAAATATGCTTTTTTTTAATGATCATCACAATTCTACAACCTTTCTACTACTTACCCATCTACTTATCCTACCATTTTTACTTCTCTTTATTAGGGTGCACTTAAGGTGGCAAACCCTTATCAAAACATTTTTCTTTTCTTTTATAAAAGTAATCTAACTAAGTCTAACCTTATTACATCCAAGGGTTCAGATTAAACCGTTGAAATCCTTTTTATTTTCTCTACCTAATCTACTTATCTCCCAAGATTACACTATTTGGTTAGATTTTATTTCTCTATCTATAAACATGAAATTGAAACATGAAATATCCAAGTTTAAACATTTTGACTCTCATGGATTGTGGCATAGGTTACAAACTGCACACAATTGTTTATTTTGCACAAAAAATAAACTAGGAGTGGAATTTTGGCTTGCTCACTTTCATGGTCTTTTTTCTTTTTTTGGGGGTTCATATTTTTCTTCTTTCTAGACCTTTTTTATTCTTTTTTGTCCTTTGATTTTTCTTTTAGGACATACCTTCTTTACATTTTTTAATTTTTTGAATACGGAATACATTTGCAGAAAGTAAAGGTATGTACGTATTACAGGTTTAATCTCAGCCATTCAAAAATTATGACTCCTATTGGTATAGGAACCTAACAGTGGCTCCACTTGGGGATGGCATTTCCTAGTGAAATGTCAAGAAGTTGTAGATCAATGGCCTTCTGAATTGCTGTCATTTTCTTCCGCAAATTTTTCCTTTTCACTTTTATGCTTTATTGCTATTTATGACAGTAAAGCCTTTAAGGCTTAGGACCTTCTCTGTGGGCTTCAACTCCAAAAATTCACTATCCAATCAACTTTATACTTTTAAAAACAAAATATGTACAAATAATTAGAGGAATTAGTAACTAGGTTCTATGTAGTGTTTAAGCATTCGACCATTAACTG
Organism: Pinus taeda; assembly: GCA_000404065.3. NCBI lineage: Eukaryota > Viridiplantae > Streptophyta > Pinopsida > Pinales > Pinaceae > Pinus > Pinus taeda. Next base: position 17,889 of record APFE031744065.1, on the reverse strand, counting down.
GTCCTCCTCCTACTTATATGCCATCCATTTCTCTAAGAATGAAAGTATTATTACCTTTGAATGCATAGATGATATATGGGCCTTTCCATAGGAAATCAAATTTCCCATGTTTACCTTTATCCTCTCTTCTTGAGTCCCATTTCAAAACTTTGTCTCCTATGTAAAAATATTCTGCCTAAGTCCTTTTGTCAAAATCCTTCTTGATCCTTTCCTGCACAACTTGCGATCTAATGTACACTTCTTCCCTAGTCTTCTATAAGTGAATTGTCTGGTTGATTCTCCTTTGAATATCATTTGGCTCAACCTGCACCTCTTGGAGTAATTTCATCATTGGAGTTCCCAAAGAAGAAGGGAAAACAACTTCCATTACATAAACTAATTGATAAAGAATAGTACCACTGGATTTCTTTGTGGTTAGCAAATATTCCCACAAGCATTCACTAGCTTCTTGTTCCATGTTTTCTTATTATCCTCTAACATTTTTTTGATGATGTTCACCAAACTTTTATTTGAGGACTCTGCTAGTCCATTTCCTTGGGAGTAATAAGCTATGGAATGGCCTAATTTTATATGGTACTTATTATAGAAATCAATCATTCTCTTAGATTTGAAGGTTGCTGCATTGTTAGTGATGATCTTGGTTTGGTACCCAAATCTAGATAGGATGTTCGATTCAAGGAAGGTTATTATATTAGTATCAGTGGCCTGCCTTGATGGTATGGCTTCTATCCATTTGGTAAAGCAATTTGTGGCAGTGAGGGTCCATTTGTGCTGGGCAGAGGAAGGTGGATGGATTTTATCATTGAAGTCAAGACCCCACTATTGAAAAGGCGCTTCAACAGATATTGGTTTTACAGGGAGGGGTAAAACCTTTTCTTTCCTTCAAAAATTTGGCATTTATGACATGAGTTTACAAATTTCTTTACATCAGAAAACAAAGTGGGCCAATAGAAACCGGATCTAAGAATCTTATCAGTAGTGGTTTTCTAGTAAAGATGCCCTCCACAGTCACCTTCATGAAACTCTTATAACACCTTGTCATATTCTTCTTTTAATAAACAGTTAAGAAGGATGCCTTCATGATTCCTCCAACACATAGCATTGTCAATTGTGAAAAACTTCAAAGATTTCATTTTTAAAAACCTACTTTTAGTCTTGGATAATTCAAGAGGAGCTTGTATATTTTGTAAAACATATATGATATCAGCATGCCATGGTGATTCAATAAAGGCCTGGCTAATTGGTGGAGTCATCGTCTCCTCTCCATTACCCATTTCTGCAATAAAATTTATGTCTAAGGCCTGATAGTTTGATTCAACCATGAACTTGGCTAAACCTTGGCCTTCGATCAACTTTGTAGGTTTAATTTCTAGGTCATATTCTAATATAGTAGCTATCCACTTCCCTCTCTTTCCATTTGGACCATCCTAAGTTAGGATGTCTTTGACCACAACATTTGGAACATAGGCTATTACATGAGAATATATCTAATGTAAACTCTAAATCTTTGATAGCTTTAACTAGAGCAAAAGCTTTCTTTTCCATTATATTATACTTTAAAGGGGTATCCCTCAGGGCTTTTCTAAAAAAGGCAATAGTTTTTTCATAACCCTCATCATTCTTCTATAGTAGGACTGCAACAATTGTGCGTTCTGAGGCAAAATAAAATATAATGAAATCCCTATCAAACTTTGGACTGACCAAAAGTCTTGTTTGTGTTAAGGCTAGCTTAATATCTCCACAAGACCTTTTAGCCTCAACTTTCCATTTAATAGTTGAATCTTTCTTCAACATGTTATTTAATAATCTAATTAGTTTTGCTAAGTTTGAAATAAATCTTCTAAGAAAGTTTATTTTGCCTAAAAAGGCTTGTTGTTCTCTGATGCTCCTAGGATGTTGTATATGTAAGATGGCTTCAGTTCTTGCAAGATCTATTTGGATAACATATTTAGATATTATGTGGCCTAACAGTTTTCCCTCTTCCAACCCAAATAAAGATTTTTTAGGATTCAAAGAAATTCCATACTTTCTACACATGATGAAGACCTACCTTGGATGATCCAGATGTCGTTTATTAGAATTTGAGAATACAGTGATATCATCTAAGTATATTAGTAGGAAGTCATGGATTTCCTTTGCAAAATCTATATCCATAGCTCTTTGAAATGTGTCCCCTGCATTCTTTAATCCAAAAGGCATCTCCACACACATGAAAGTGCCCCAAGGAGTAGTGAATGCAGTTTTAGCCTAGTCATCTTGGTGGACTAAGATCTTATTATAACAGAAAACCCATCCAACAATGAGATTCTGGTTGAACCTACTACCCTTTGTAATATGTGATCCATTTAGGGAGAGGGTAATTGTCTTTAAGTGAAACTTTATTAAGATTCCTAAGGTCGACACATAGTCTAATCTCACCAGTATTTTTCCTTATGGGCACCAAATTTGAAACCTGATCAGAGAATCTAATTGGTGTTATTATCTTGGCTTCATACATTCTTTTGGTTTGCTTTTCAATAGATGGAAATAGAATAGGATTAATCCTTCTAATATTATGTCTAAAAGGCTTTTGGTTTTCTTTTATGGGGAGTGTTGTATTATGCTGGTGTCATAGGACTTGAGGTTCTCATAACTCCAAGCAAAGACATCTTGGAATTCCTTTGGCAGTTCTATGTATTTTACTTTTTTCAGTGGGAGATAAAGACTTTGAAAGTTTTATCAATTTAGGATCTTCCTGAAAGCCTATGTTACACTCCTCTATATTAGATTTTAAGGGTTCAAACTTTAGCTTTATATGGACATCATTTGAATCAAACAAGTCTTTGAAAGGGATTAATCCTTTAGGCAAAAAGTTGTCTTTGAGATTTATGATCTGAGAATCTTCGTTAATTATCTCTTCAATTTCAACTTGCTTTAAGTTTTGAATATCTGATTTTGTAAATTTTGTGGGATGGAATCTATCTACCTCCTCATCTTCTAGTTTGTTAATCTCTATTTTATCTGTAAAATCAAGATCTAATGTTATATCAGTATTTATGTTGCTATTGACAAATTCTTACTCTAAAGTTAGAAAATTATTTATTTGTTGATCATTAGCATGTTGGAAATAATACTGAGAGGGAGGCCGGGGGGGGGGGGGGGGTTGAATCAATATTATCAAATCAATAACCTTTTCATTTCCATATTCAAATTCAAACATGCTACTTCAGTTAAGGGAACTCGTGTGTACACGCAACTGTGTTTAAGGAAACTAGCGTATATCTAGCAAAGTTATGATTCAGTTAATTCATCATATGTTGATCTTAATCAGTGCATCAATACTTCACTAACCATATAAATAGTAACGAGGTGTAGTAAAAATACAATAGACCATCACACATAAGAAGCACACATGAACACCAAGATATAAGGTGGAAACCCAATGCAAGATAAAAACCACCTACTCCTGTCTTCCTTTTAATATAAGAAAAACATGTTTACAATCTTATACTGGTGCAGACTCATAGCAGTACGTAGACATCCACCTAAAAAAGGCTACAACCTTCTCTCATTTTCCATCTTCTACTGGAAGGGGGCTACAACCCCCTGGCTCTTGTACTAACTGACCTATTGAATAGTATGTAGGTGTCGGCCTACTGAAGGCTCCAACTTTCACTCGTTTTCTAGCTACTACTGGAAGGGAGCTCCAACCCCATGGCTCTTGTACTAGCTGATATGTTTACCAGTACATAGGCGCCAGCCTATAGAAGGCTACAACCTTCTCTCTTCCTCTAGGGACCACGTTTTATAAATTTTCAAACTAGATACTCCTCAATCACAACACCATAATCTGAAGGCCACATTTCATCCAAATTTCATACTGGGCCCATTAACAACATTGAAGCACAAAATCAATCACCACTACAATACAATCATTGCATTAACCAATCATTGAATACTTAATCATAAATCTTTGAATCAACCAACAACTGAATCATTGAAGCCCTATCATCAAAACACAGTGTCCCGAACAAAAAGAAGAACCCAGAACTCTTTAACAACCACTATAACCAACTACAAATTCAGATATCATATTTCATAATGTATACGCTACTCTGATGAGTCGAACCAGCGTGTATACATGCTTTTACCAAAGTGAACCCACATACAGATCTGCAAACACTAAATTAAAGACTTCACAACTATTTCAAAATTCAACCATACCCATATCATACCATTTATTGAATAGCCCATGCGTTAGTATAGAAATCTAGTCTATCCATGATCAAACCACATAATGATAATACATTTCAAGCCTTAAGATCTCGATCCATCATCCATCATCATCCACATAGGTGCATCCTTGGTTCAAATCAAGCAAAGCATCACAAACCCGTAACCTACATAACTGGATCTCACACTTCATCAGATATTCAATACTTGCACACCTTGCCTAATGCTCTTCTCCTTTTTATAATTTTAGATCTTTCTCAATACCATGGACCAAAACCACTTAGGACCAATACCTCGAACCAAATACCTAGGGTCAATGCCTCGGACCAAATACCTTGGACCAATACCATGAATCAAAATACCATTGACCAAATACCTTGGACCAAAACTTAGCTTTCCAAGATATACGCGCTTTTTATTTTGTGAAAGTGTGTGTGTACATTATACGCTCCTTTTGTTCTATTAACCCGCATTTATACGCTCCTTTGTCAAGGTGAACCTGTGTATACCTCTCTTTCTTCATTCTTTGTAGTTTGATCATTAATTCTTTGCTATTGACCTATTGCACTATGATCTGTCATTTTTGTGAGTTTCCATTAAGGACAACACATGTATCGTAATGCCAAAAATCTCCCCCTTTCAACTTGATGCCAAAAACAACACAAAGTCACTCTCCCCCTTTGAGATCAAGGGAAAATGGCAAACCAAGATATTCTCCCCTTTTGATATACATTATGCTATCCATGCTCCCCCTGAGTACATGCTGAATTATTTTGATTGAGATCCCCCTTTGTACATGCTAAGATGTACCAATCCGTTCATGCTCCCCCTGAGCACAAGCCGAGTCTATAAAAATATTTTCATGAGAATAATGTGACTCTATAACTCAACTAAGTGAGTATGACCTTGCTATCGCCAATGAATCATACATACATCAATCTCCCAACAAAGTGGGGATACACCATTGTTGACTCATCCACACAACGAAGTGGGGATATACCAAATTTTTATACATGACTGAAATAGAAATTATTACATCATCCTTCCCATGGAAAGTGGGGGTACCAATTACATCATATGACTGATGGGTCTTTAAAATATATACATTACATTTAGACCAAAGGCCTAAAAAAGACCATGATAGTCATTAGGAACTATCATACACCATATATGATCTGCACCATAAGAATCTGTCAACAACATCCATACCTATAACCTGCAATACCATTCTCTTGGCCAACCAACAATAATACGCCACTTAAGTGATCATCCATGAATCTGAACTAAATACCAACAATGTGACCCCAAGTATCATAGCAGGATGTATCATTTAGCCACATAAGCATCATCACCAAAGACCTTTAACCATAATGCCAACAATGCATTATTTAAAGCATATGCTCCCCCTAAACCTGTTCCATATGTTCACTGTTAGATCTGATCATGCATATATCAGCAAGAAGTATGAAGGCATCATCATCAATTAGATATACATCAAGTTAACTTATGAGGACCATAGTCACTTCTAAATAACATCTTATGATTACCAACACATTTCCACACATCATCAAGAGATTGTAACCATCATCAAACAGAGCAAATAATTGACTGAACCATATCAGACCCTTTCTCCCGAGTCTTTCCCACTGCTTTCCCTCAAACCAACATATACGCGACTGTTTAGCATCGAACTCATGTATATACATGAATTGTCTTCATAAAACTTCCTTATGAGATTTAGAATGCTAAAGTTTCACATTTTCAGCTCCCTTTGAGTCTGTCATGTCTGTATATTCTACTATGCCACATCTTTCTCACTATATTTAATTTTTCTTCCATATATTTGAGTATGATGTTGTTTTCTCCTTTTGGTATGGTGACCAAATTTTTCTCATGCATTCCTTTGCTATATGTCCAACATTGTTACAAGCATAACATCTCATATGTTTCCTATTCCTTCTATAGTAGTCAATGGCTTTGTGACCAAACATATTGCAAGCAAAACAATATCCCTTAAAGTACCTGGAACGTGATGATCTTTCTGTGCAATGGTATTGAACCATTCTACTTCTGGATCTTGCTGCAACATGTCCAATATTATGACATACATAACACTCAACATTATTCATCTGAGAAAATAACCGACTATCACTTCCATAGTTTGGAGTGAAATATTTTCTTTGAAGGATTTCTTTCGTTGGTTGTTGATGGGGTTGACCTCTTATCTCCTTGTTGAGCATTTCAGATTTTGCAATAGATTTCCTTGCCTCACCCTATGAGCTAGATTCATCTTCAATGGATTCATAAAAACCAAGACCAATTTTCATAGAAGGAGATCTTTGACTACTAAGAATATCATCCAAAATCTTAGTACTGTCTTGAAATAATAGCAGTTTGTCTTTTTCTTCTAATTTACTTTTTAAGATATTAACCTCAACCTGATGTTGTTCTTCCATTTCCATATGTTTCTTCGTCAATATTTCTTCAGCCTTTCTCCCTTCTTCCACTTGTTGCCTTAATTTGAGAATCTCATTTTCTTGTTCTTTATTTTCTTGAGGTAGCCCTTAACTCTCCTTATTTTTTAATGATATCACTTCATCCTGCAGCGTTTTATGTACTTTGAAGGTACACTCCAGTTAAGATTTTAATCTAGTAACTTCTTCTTTGAGGGCACAGTCCCTTTTGTTAAATAGATCTTGTTGATCTATGATTTTATCTGATGCTTCATTTTCTTGTTCATCTTGAGGTGATTTGGAATCTGAATCCTTGCTTCCATATAACAGCCAATTGTCTCTTCTACTGTCATCGTTCCTTTGAGCTATGCTCTTCTTCTGAGGTGCTTTCTACTTTAGCTTCTTTCCCATTGTTTCTGCGGATCTCCTTCAAGCGATCAAGCTTCTACCAAAGGACCTGCTCTGATCCCAATTGTTGGAAATATTACCAAGACGGAGGGGGGGAGGGGCGGCAGGTGAATCAGTATTATCAAATAAATAAAATTTTCATTTCAATATTCATATTCATATATGCTACTTCAGTTAAGGGAACTCGTGTGTACATGCAACTGTGTTTAAGGAAACTAACATATATCCAACAAACTTATGATTCAGTTAATTCATCATATGTTGATCTTTAATCATTGCATCAGTACTTCATTAACCATATAAACAATAACTAGGTGCAGTAAAAACAAAACGGACCATCGCACATAAGAAATGCACATGAACACCAAGATATAAGGTGGAAACCTAATGCGGGACAAAAACCACCTGTTGTTGTCTTCCTTTTAATATAAGAAAAACCTGTTTACAATCTTGTACTGGTGTAGACTCATACCAGTACACAGGCACTCACTTGCAAAAGGCTACAACCTTCTCTCATTTTCTAGCTTCTATAGGAACAGAGCTACAAATCCCTAGCTCCTGTACTAGCTAATCTGTTTACTAGTACGTAGGCGTCGACCTACTAAAGGCTCCAACCTTCACTCGTTTTCAAGCTACTACTAGAAGGGAGCTCCAAACTTATGGCTCTTGTATTGGCTAATATGTCTACAAGTTTGTAGGCGCTAGCGTACAAAAGGCTATGACTTTCTCTCTTCCTCTAGGGATCATGTTTCATAAATTTTTAGACTGCATACTCCTGGATCACAACACCATGATCTAAAGGACACATTTCATCCAATTTTCATACTGGACCCATCAACAACATTGAAACACAAAATCAATCACCACTGCAATACAACAATTGCATTATCCAATCATTGAATACTCAATCATCAATCTCTGAATCATCCAACAACTGAATCACTGAAGCCCTATCATCAAAACATAGTCACCAAAACACAGAGAAAAACCCATAACTCTGCAACAACCACTAAAATCAACTGCAAATTCATATATCATATTTCATAATGTATATGCTACTCTGATGAGACAAACTAGCGTGTATATGCACTTTTACAAAAGTGAACCCATGTACAGATCTGCAAATACTAACTTAAAGACTTCACAGCTATTTCAGAATTTAGTCATACCCAGATCATACCATTTATAGAATAACCCATGCGTCAGTCTACAGATCTAGTCTATTCATTATCAAACCACATAATGATAATACATTCAAAGCCTTAAGATCTTGATCCATCATCCATCATCATCCACATAGGTGCATCCTTGGTTCAGATCAAGTAAAGCATCACAAACCCATAACCTACATACTGGATCTCACACTTCATCAAATATTCAATACTTGCACACCTTGCCTAATGATCTTCTCCTCCTTATATAGTTTTAGACCTTTCTCAATACCATGGACCAATACCACTTAGGACCAATACCTTGGACCAATTACCAAGGGTCAATACCTCAGACCAAATACCTTGGACCAATACCATGGGTCAAAATATCAAGGACCAAATACCTCGGACCAAAACTTTGTTTTCTAAGATATACATGCTTTTCATTCTATGAAAGTGCTTGTGTATGTTATACACCCCTTTTTCTATTAACCTGCGTGTATATGCTCCTTTGTCAAGGTGAACCTGCATATACCTCTCTTTCTTCATTCTTTGTAGTCTGAACATTAATTATTTGCTATTGACTTGCTACATTATGATTTGTCATCTGAGTGGGTTGCCATCAAGGACAACACCTGTATCATAATACCAACATAGCAAACACTTGCTAGTTTTTCAAGTTGTCAGGGATAGCAGGTATGTGCCTAACCTCAGCAGTGTACTGATGGTTAGATTGAATGGGTAACTTACAAGTGTTGGCAAACATGGCTAAATTATGAGCATGCATATTGTTTTTCCTTGGGATGACTACAAGCTTAGTTTCTAAAAAAGTATTCAATATCTCTACAACTGTTTTTGTGTAAAAATCTAACCTAGGATCTCTAGTCATATATACAGCGTTGATTTGTTTAATAACTAACTCAAAATCTCCCATAATAGAAACTCTTATAGCTCCTAACCTTTTAACCAATTTGAGACCTAAAAGAAGGGCTTCATACTCAGCGATGTTGTTGGTGCATTTGAAATTTAGTCTATAGGCATGGCCCTCTGAGTAATCATTCTCTAAATTGTAAATCCACACTCCTCCTCCTCCACCTAATTTGTTCACTAACCCATCAAATTCAAGGTGCCATAGTATTTCATGTTCATAATTCTTAAGGTCTGGGGAACAAAATATTCTTTGATTAAGGAAACTTGATCATCTTTTTTATCCGAAAGCTCTTTAATTTGGACAACTTGATTCTCTACTGCCATTGCAATTTCTTTTCGTTCTGAAGCAATTTTATTTGAAGTATTTTCTTGGTTTGATTCAGCATTGTACAAAATGAAAGAATCAATGCTAGAATGCATGGAATATATAGGAAAGTTTTGAGGCCTTTCTTGGCTACTCACTACATAATTCATCAGGGTCTCTCTATACAGTTTTTTAGGATATCCAAAGACTAAAATTGTGGCATATGACATGTCAAGTTACAAATATCTTTGGATTTTAGCCCCCCATGATCTAGACAATAGCATGCCATATTTAGGTGGTATATCAGCAACAACTGTGTCCATAAGAATAGTCTTAGCAGGGTATTGTACTAGGGAAACACACATATATTTGATCAGCCCTAGGCACTTTACTTGACTTGAATCAAATGAAAGCAGGTCCTTGTACAACCTAGTGATATCTAAGTTCAATTTCTCCATAACAGATTTAGGCATTAGATTGTGTGAAGCCCCGGAATCTAGCATAGCATTGTGGGATTTTATCGTGAATGTTAAGGCTAATGTAAAAAGGTGGTATCCCTTCTTCCACTAGTTTTCCATTAACATCAGGACCGAAAATAAGCTCAATTTGATCACCAAATAAGTTAACAAAGTCTTCATTCTCAATGGAGCTTAAAGATTTGCTTATTTGAGATTTGTAAGTTTCATGTTTAATCAACTCTGTTAAAGGAACCGAGATTTTCAATTTGGCCACCTCTGCCCCCAAATTGAAAGTCAAAGGGAATTTCTTTGTTTGAGTGTTTGGAATTTTAATAGCGGGCTTTGGAGTAGATTGCTCTACTTTTTTAGTATTTGAAGTCTTTTTTAGTGGATTTTCTAATATAATGTTTCGACTTTTTTCCACTGTCTCATTGGAAAGGATTGAGGTGGATGGCTGATTATTAGGGGGTTGGTCATTGGTTATATCTACAATGCTGGGACCAGCATGTTATATGCGAATAGTGTCCACTCGGATGCTACTATTCCCACTGATATGGGTGGCTATCTTAGAAACAAAAAATCAAAGTCTACTATTGTTTCCTTTTATGAAAAGAGATGAGAGGAGAACCAAGAGGGCCAACCTGAGTCTTGCACTCAATTTCGTCTCCTTCTTGATAGAGTTTTTCCGCTTCTTCTTTGCCTGCCCAGCTTCAAAAGGACCTGTGGAATCATAGCAACATACTACTATGCAAGAAACAAGGATCTAAATTCATAATTAATGCAGGATCAAATGTGCATTAACCATATAGATGCATATATAAACAAGTACATAAGAATATGGAAGGAAACAAGAATAGCTTTATTCAGATGAAAAGTAGCAAGAGGATTACAACCATGTGCTCTGACCGAGCATCATCCTCCAGCTAAGAAGCCCTTCTTCACCTCAAGCAAAGCTAGATCACCCAACACTATGAATGTACAACAGAATACCAACAACACTTCTCTATAAGATACAAAATTCCAGCCTCTGGATCTCTATGATGAGGGATCTATATATAGATGATTACAAAGAGGTGAGTCATCTTTTGGGATCTTGATTAGTGTCTTCTCTCTGATAGTTCGTGCTTCCACTTAGAGAATGATTATCTCTTACTCATCCCTGGTCAAAAATGGAGTGGCAAGTGTCAGAGGGGAAGCTTCTGGAAGATTCCATGATCTTTTACCTCGCATTTTTGTCCCTGCCATTTGCCCATTCTTGACAATCGCACCATATACATTGGGAAGGTGATATGCATCACACCCTCTGCATTGAGATTTCAATATGGTCCAAATTTCACCATTTATGAGTAGTTTTCAGTGGAGAACTTCTGGGAGATGACGTAATTGGTTGGCCCTGTTCATTTAGGCAGTGAACCAACACTTTCAGGGACTTAGGAGCCCTCAGTTTACGGACTTTTATGATTGGGATTGAAGTGCCCAAAAATGTATATAACAATTGCCCCCTAAAGCATGAGGTCGTTAATCTTTTTTGATGTCGGGTGGAAGGCTTTACTATGAGGATCCGAAGTTTTTCCGAGCTGGGAGGGGACTCGTAATAAGATACAATACAATACATTATTTTGACAATATTTTTCATGATCTAGCTAAGGCGTGTATTCCCATGCTCAGCTTTATAAATTAATTTTCATGTACATAGAACAAACAATCGTCTGTGTGACAGGCTGATGATTGTGGAGCACTTGGAAGGTATGCTTTTGACAAGCAATCTAGTGGTTTTTCAATAATAATTGTAACCTTTTCTGCATTATGAATTCAAAGAAGAGAAAGGATTTTGATAAAATGTGCAAAAATAGACAAAGGAAGCTCAAGTGCTAATAATTGACGTTTTTCTATGCAGGAAGATGTGGAAGCAAGGAGTTGTCGTCCAAAAACGAGAAGCAGAGGAAAAATAATTGTTGTCCCTCCAGCGAGGAACCAGATGCGAACAAGATCAAGCAAAATCAGAGCTAAATAGTTCAGGAAAAGAATGCGGGATACCGAGTCAGCAAACGCGATAAAGAAAAGAGAAGGATTAAACAATTGGCGAATCCCTCAGGATCTTCGATCCTGAGGGATCGCTGCTTTACTTATCTTTGATTATCTAGATACCTCCATCATTACTTTTATATAAAGGCACAACGTCATTGAGTAAGAGGACGACTATTTTTGTAATTTTAAGTTTCAGAACAAACTTTGATCATCGAGTCTCACTGAGACCTGGTTTTGTTATACTTTTGTTGATGTGATTAATATAAAAGACTTGGTGTTCATTTCATCTCTACGTCTAGAGTAACCTAAGGTGATGTACCATTGGCAGCTAAGGGCCCGGCTCCGAAGGACACTTGCTTTTGTATCATTATACGGTGATTTGCGTGTGGTTTGTTTATCTTTATTATTTAGTAATCTGATACATCTTTCATATGATATGCTATGCTCTGTTATAATCAATATCTGAATGATTTCTCCACATAATGTCTTCGCACTGTACAATTGGATCTATTCAAGGTTGAATTGCATCTTTAATTAGCTATTTCTATAACAGAGTGTTGGTATGAATGTTACTGTCACTGGATCCATGTGAAATCATATTTGTGGGACTTGAGAGTAGCGTTACTCTGTTTAGAAACATAGTTATATCATTCATTATTCTCAGATTGCTATATTAGTATAGAACATGTACATATGGGTGATGGTTGTTGTTCCATAATTCGTCAAGGATTGTTGTTCCATTTTATTACTGCTATTCCATTTTATTACTGTTGTTCCATTTTATTATTGTTGTTCCATTTTACTGCTGTTCCATTTACTGTTGTTCCATTTCCATTTTGTTGTTCCATTTTACTTTCTGCCGTTTCATTTACCTGCCTTTGTTGTTTTGGTGTGAGAGAAGGTTTAAGGCTGTAGTGAGCCCTAGCAAGACGCTGCTTAGCTCCCAAACCTATAAGTCCATGCTCTAATTTCCTTTCTTTATCAGTTTCTAGAGGGATGGGTCATTGCTTTCGTACCCTTGACTGATCAACTGTCTTGTGTGATTCTATCTTTTGGGTTAGTTTAGTTAAAGCTTAGCATCTGTTTTCTTTTGGATCTTCTGAACACTATACTGCTAAGCATTACTCGGACAAATAGCCTCGGATTGAGCTACGCTTTGCAATAAAAAAATGTTCCCGGATTGACTTATTAATGTGGAATAATTAGAGGTGTGAGATACCCTAGTTACAGCTCTACAATGATATGAACACATCATCCTTTGATTTGAATGATCATCTGTTTAGAAATGATGTACACTGGATGTTTTTATATTCTTGAATATATCGCAGCTCGAATGGATGAAACTAGATCCGTGGTCTTCAAAACTCATTCAATAGTCACTCAGAGTAAAAGTTGATCCATGTGAAAAATGTTCTGGAGTCGAACATGGAAAGACATCGCCTGATTACCAGCTAATGATGTAAGCTGTTAACAGGCGCGAGAGGAATCACCAATAATGACAATGACCCTCAAGGTACTACAGTACAATTTATGTGGTGTGAAAATGGACATGGCATTGAACACCATGCAAAATCTCTCGATCGAAGGCCATTGAAGTAAACCTGTTGCCAAAAGTGAGAAACTTGCCATTAAGGCATGCAAGCTTCAAAGTACTGAAAGGGTTGTTCCTAAGTCAACTTCGTGGATAATGAGCTGATGTCGACAAGAAGTGACCCGTTGCAGGAGGGCCTAAATGAATCCGACATCAATGACACAGAACGAAGCAAATGATTTTGGAGGTGAAAACAAACTGACACTACAGGTTTCAAGGTGGCGGTCATGAAGGAATGAAGCATGAATGTATTACAGTGGGTGAGACACAGGTGAATTGTCTGAATGACTTCTCTTGAACATATCGGTGACACTGACGATGGATTGGTAGCATTAACCCAAAATATGGATCGTGTGATGGACCAATGGTGATGACCAGTGAATGGAACAACCCAACCCGAAATGGATGCAGAAGGAAAGTGTCATGTTAAAGAGCGACTTGCTACCAATAAAGTTTCTTCAAGTTTTCTTCCCAATTTTCCCCAGTCATTGATGACCAGTACCTCTTTATTTTTTTCAAGCTTGAGGAGGATAACATATTCTTTTTCTATAATCCACCCTTCGGGCGAACCTGTTGCTATATTTTAGCGAGCCTAGCGACAGTCAAACTCATTCTCATCCATTTGGATGAGTTTGTCGCTATTCGGTTTTAACGAGTTTAACGACAAAGATAACTCAATCTCTTTCAATTTTAGAGAGTCTGAAAGAAATGGAAAGAAGACTCTGAAGATTGTTTTTCGTTGTATAATCCCTTAACTCCGAAAAAGCGTAAAATAATCAAAATGGATGAATTTTCGATAGTTTTAATTAGCCGAACAAGACAAGCGCTTGATCTTTTTGTGTAATAATCCCTCAGGTCCAAAAATATTAAAACCTAAAGGAGCGATAACAATTCCGATGCCTTTTAATGAGCCGGAGAGGCCAATCACTCGACAATCTTTTCATATTTTACGATTCAAATGAAAAGAGCTTAAAGAAGGCTCGTTTTTGAGGAACGAGTGATGGTTTTGGGCAGCAGCTGATTCCAGGTAAGATTTGGAATTTTTCAATCACGGCAATGTCACAAGGATGGCTAACAGAATCACTCTTCGCAGATGTTCCTCGAAGGGGCAAACAATCATATGGGGGTGAATGATCGGCTAAAAACAGAGTGGAGGTGATGGCGAGAACACGACCAAGGCTCAAAAGATGGCTATAAGTCATTCACAATGGTTATTTACTGGTTCGTTTTTTTTAATGAGCTTAAACACTGGGGGAAACACTTTCTCATGACTTATTTTTATTTTTTAATGAGCTTGAACTATGCACTAAAACTGCTCATGGAGAGTTTATTTTTTAACGAGCTTGAACTCTGCGACAACATTGCTCGCCAGTCATATGATAAGCATGTCTCATTCAAGATGCCATTTTTTATGGAGCTTGCACCTTTTGAAGCTTTGCCCCAGAGCCTCTTGCATGCATGCTAGGAACGACCAACTACGCCTCTCTACTTAACTACTAGTATCACCATCAAGGCTAGGTAGGACAATTCTTTCCTTTACTTTGTCAGTGCGCAGATTGCCCCGACAAAGGTGAATGGTTTTGGCCACTCACTCGACCCAGACTGTTGAAGTCAGCAGAATCATAGAGCTAACTTTAGCTGGTCATTTCTCGCTTGCTTACAAAAGGTTTGCATGCCCCCAGGTATAGCAAAGTAGAGTTTCTAGGTTACCCTTCAATTTGAAAACAAACATTTGTTCTATCGGGAAAGGCCTACCTTCCAACGGAGGCATCTTATCCGGTCTAATCCCCTTTTCCTATATCGACAAGTATTGGATTAGTCATATATCCTTCACCGAAACCTACCCTATACCCAGAGTTTTTCTGCCGAAGCAGACCAGGGTGCAGGCCCCCTGGGTTTCAGTCACACCTCCTTGAATCACACACGCTCATCAGGTGGACGGACTTGAGACCGATGAGACATTTCTTGTTTGAAGAGACCATTCAGGGGTGGAATTTGACTATTTGCGATGTGTGATTTGGGGAATGACATTTGGTCCACGAGCTTGACCATTCCGCCTTTGTGCGGAAAACACATTACTCTAAAGAGTGAGGAGACGATGGCTCCCATGCAATAAATATAGTCGCATCCAAGGAGTAGATTATAATCTAAAGGTCCTTGAACTACCATAACGTTCATGTGAAAAGTTTTCCTTCTAAAAGTAATGGGCACATTTGGAAGGATCCCTAAAGGTCTACTGGTTCCCTTGTCGAAGCCTGTTAGATTTCTCATTTCAGGCAAAAGTGATGGCGAACCAAGCGCTTTCCAAGTAGTTGAGGAAAGGATACTCACAGGATCCCCTTCATCAATGATGGTACTAACCATGACCATTCTGTAAGCTTGTACAATGATTCTGAATGGTACACTGGCTTGTAAACGGGATCTGCCTAGTAGATTCCAGTCGAAGGAAACAACTAGGTTGCTTGGTGGTGGGACCGAATAGATGGTCGGATATGACTCTAATGAACTTCCTTCATGCGATAAAGGAATGTGAGGACTGCCCCCAAGCTCATCAAAGTCTGTGTTAATGAAAAGAATTTGAATGGTGTCGTTCCTTTCTCTTCAGTGACGGTATCATTCAAAGATGAACACTCTGAAGGTAAGACCGGGTCAACTGCCGTATCGACCCTTTGACTTTCATCTGGTATGGATTCAGAGGGTTCATTTTCAATGATAGGTGCTTCGACTGACCATAATGACGGGCCAGCCAGATTTTCAACTGGTGGAGGGCTTGGCAAGAGTTTTTGATATCCAGGAGGAAGTCGTAGCGATGAAACCAGATGATTATCCAAAACTCTTTTAGCCTCGTCAAGGAAGGGACAACGGTGGACGACGTGATCACCTTCACACAACATACAAGGAAGTTTAGGATTCCTTCTTTGTCCATGCGCTTCACTTTCACTGGTTGATGGTAAGCATTCAACATGATCACCAGAGGTTGATGCTACTGGATTGTGGAAACAAGGAGACCCAGTCCCTTAAGATCCAAGGGATGTAGGGACAATCTCGGTGATAGTGGTCTCCATTGCAAATGACACAAGGAGATATAGGTTTTGACTATGCGGTGTGTGAATTTCTGCTAGACAATACTTGGTTGCTCCCTTTCAATTTTGGTTCCTTTTTCTTCTTTTCCTTTTTCTCTTTTTGCTTCTTCTTTTTCTCAGTTACTTCATTTTTGGCCTTATTGGCTTTATCAAGCGAAGAGGAAGGAGGAGATGGAGAATCAGATGAAGTAGAAGGTTGGGAGGCAACTCTAGTGTCATCTAGTTGCTAATTAGACTGTTCAGGAATTACGGGATTCTGAATGATAGAGGTAGAGAAGAACCAGAAGGGAAAACCAATTGTCAATCCTGGAAGTGACAAAGTGGCCATATGGGGTGGACCAACATCTCCCCAAGAGGAGAAGGGACTAGGATTTCCTTCATGGGGAAAACCTTGGCTGGTAGACTCCATCTTCTCAACCTGAAGATAAACGAGGAAATTTGTGATGCTATTCCGATTTAAAATAAATTTTTAGACGCTTGGAAACAACTTGTTTTTTCAATTTTAAAGAGTTAAGAAAAAACAAAAGATGACTCTAGTCGCCTTCGATTTTTATTGAGCCCGAAGTGACAAGTGCTCAAAGGACATTTTCCTTTAAGGAGTCTGAAAAGGAGAAAAATGGACTTCTCTAGAGATCTAGGTAGAGAGGATTACCAAACCAATCACAAAACTGCAAAATACTTTTTACGCTACGGCAGTCAATCTTCCCGAATGCTGTGTTCGGTGCATTGTGATCGATAGGGCAGCAGGCACTGCTTCCTAAGGATAAATGATGTAGCCTATTGTGGTCTCCCAATATATACGCGACGATACATGGGAGCACAAGTCCGTACTGGCACTTGTCGTCTCAGAGTGGAGGAATCACCCAACCAACACTGAAAGCAACAATTACCAGGTTTAAAGACGCCGGAATACGTCTCTAGCCTAGACCTCTAGATGTTGTGCGTTAAGTTCCAAAGCGTTGTTAGATTCATTGAATTTATTTTAAGTTGATCTTGCTTAACATTTTTCCTTTCAGGTTCACCACATGATGTATGTATAATTCCTAAATGCAGTCTAAGATGATAAACAAACATTTTATCTTCTTTCAACAATGAAAATCCTAGCTACTAAAGGGAAGAAATTCAAGCATCTTTTCCTCACAGAGCACAGAGCACATGCTAAAATGCATAGTCCTAAATCAAGCCAAGCATTCAAAATGCAAATGCACATGCATGTATTTGTTTTCATCTCTCTTAATGTGTGAATGACATTAAGAAAGCTATGTGCAAAA
>APFE031744058.1:316018-355631 GCA_000404065.3 Pinus taeda | reverse complement strand
TTCCTTTCTTTTCCTTCTGCATATTAAACAAACGAAGTGTTAAAGTAAGAATTCATGACTGTCATGCTCTGCTTTTAATTTTGTTTAATTTCAATGTTTTCTATTGTTTAAGGAGGATTCAAAGTCATTGTTTTCCCTCCTTAGCTCCTCACCTATCTTTCTCATTCATTCACCTCATCTAAAGGCATCAATACGGTCTCCTATCTCGCCCCAAAGAACCCCCTGCAGAAACTGTGTCAGATCCCTGCACCTAAAATTGCCACTTCCTCAATTTGCCACCAAAAACCCAAAAATTTTAAAATCAATCCTTCTAATCAGTTTACTAGCCTAATATCAGTGTTACCTTGTTGGTCATCTCCCTTATTGAAGATTCTACGAGATAGACCGGAGAGAGCCTTCTCCTGCCCCGTAGGGCTAGCTACGAGGCTAAAAGGTTTGATGTAGCTTTGAGATTTACCTTTCTCAACCTGAGGTGAAATTTCAAACGCTAACAGACCCAACACTGAAAATTCCACTTGATGTAATCTTTTGATCTTATGGAATTCTTTCTCCACCAATTCCTTGAACTCTAAGAACTTGGAGAAAGTCTCGTCCTTCTTCTGCATGAACAATATCTAGCACTTTTGTGAATAGTCATCAATAAATAGAACAAAATACTTGTGTCTGACAGTGGAGGTTGTCGAGAAAGGTCCACAAACATGAGAGGGGATCCTTTCAAAGACTACATGTGTTCTGTTTTCATGATCATTGAAAGTGGCTTTTGTGTACTTCCCCATGGTACACCCTTTACATGTGTCATGTTGCTCTAGTGCTCCTTTGGGAAGGCTTGTGGTAATCTGCTACATCATCTTCAAAGTGCCATGATGCAAATGGCCAATTCTTCTATGCCAATGTTCACCAGCATCGCGGCTCTGCACCTTCTCCTCCTTTGTGCTCAATGTAGCACAATCCTCCAAATCTAGCTTGTATAGATTCTTCACACGAACCCCAATCTACTTCACTTGTCACGTGGCTATGTGTCTCAAGAATTTATTTCCTTTGTTGAATATCACATCATAGCCACATTCTTCCAAAACTACAATGAAGACAATATTTTTCTTTAGACACGGTACAAACATCACATCCTTGATCCTGAGAGGGGAGCTCGACTCCCTTTGAAAGGTGATTGCACCAATATTTATCTCATTGTACCTTCCATCATCTCCCATCTCGATGTGCATCTGGAGATGTTTCTCCTCCAAATCAATGAAAAAATCTCTATTCCCTGTCATATAGAACGAGGCAACATTGTCGAGATACCACACACTTACCATCACCATGTTGGCCATGCATGCAATGAGAGTAAAATCAAGCTCAAACTGTGAAGCCAAGGCTTCACCTGCTATTCCTCGTGCGATCTTCTTTCTTTCCTTCCTGTGTGGACACTTCGTTGCATAGTTCTTGAATTCATGATAGTGAAAGCACTTGATTCTTGAAAAGTCTTTCTTCCTACCCCCTTGACTAGACTCTGATTTGGATTGGGATTTCTTCCCTTTCCCTTTCTTTGCCTTTCCAACCAAGACAGTTCTCCTCATCCTCGCCCTTGGATGAAATATTGTCTCTGGTATTCCACCTTATTTCCTCCTGTACCAAATCATACCACAAGCTTTCCCAATTTGGTAGTTTCTCCCTGTCGTTTAGTGAATCTTGGTTTTTCCAGCTCTTGGCAAGGTCTAGAAGGGCTAGGATCACCAAATCATCCTCTACTACAATAACACCAACTTGAACAAGTTCATCATGACACTGTGTGGACTTGCTTAGGTACTATGGAATGGTCTTGTTCCTCTACAAATTGATATTTCGAAGCTTGTCTTTGAGTGTCAATTTCCTATGGTCACTACTATTCTGGAAAAAATGTGTATACGCTTGCCACATTACATATGGAGTCTCTTTCCCATGGATATTAGAGACAATATGGTCTCATACTCCCTCTAATATGATCCTCCTCACCTTGGCAATACACTTCTTCCAGTTTGCTAGATCCTTAGCATAAGATGTTGTCGGTTTCAGAATATCATTATCAATTATTCCTTCAACCAATATCCTCCAGTATTGCCTCATGTGGTCCTTCCATGCAACATAATTCAAGCTTCCCTCAAGGGAATACTCGATCCTTAGTCCATTGAAATCCATCTTCTCACTCCTGAAGAAAACCTGCATCCCTGATGTGTAAACTCAAATCTGCTACAATGGTAACTTTGAAATCTTTGTTCTATAACGATTCCAGTTACAATACCCTGCAAGTGTATAGTCTATCCCTCTACCTGACTGGCTGACTCTGGTCAACACTTAGCCAGTTTTCAAGCCCTCCAAGTTCCTATTTCCTTGCATTGTTCCCTTGGTAAATTACCCCTATTTTTTTAGGAATTACACACTTTGGAATTGCGCAATAGCCTTAGGTCTTCCTCTGACTGCATGCACCACCTATACACATTGGAATATGCTACAAATGATAGTACATTGCCTTGGAATCTCCATCTCAACTTGGTAACTCGAATTCTCTGCATGCAACATTTTTTTTTATTGATTGATCAGTTAACTAGTTGATCACTTAGTGTAGTTGAAGTTCCCCTTCCACAACTTGACCTCCACTAGTTCTTTTGACAATTAGAACTAGTTAAACTGACAACAACTCAAATTAACTGAAATACATTGCTACAAATTAGCAATCATCATGTAAAATTGAACTCAAGCTTCCCCAAATTAAATTTGCTGACTTAACTGAGTGACAAGTGCCATGTCACCTCAGTTAACTTCCTCCAAGTATTTTGCTAAAACATAAATTTGAATTTTAATCTAGTTTAATCAAGGCAAAGTCAAAACTAGATGTTCTTGCTACATTTTCAACATTCCGGTAGTGTTGTGCTAGCATCTAGGGTCCAGGACACAAAAACAAAGATTTAACTCAGGGTTTGGGCAACTGGAAGGGTGGTTTATCCCTTAGGGGTCCTATAGCACCTAAGGAAAGTCAATAAGGTTTTGGTTTTGTCGATTCCACTTCCTTAAGGTGATATAGGATGTTGAATCATATCACGGTAACTCTTCGTCACATGTTTACCCCGATAGGCTAGTTAACTTGGGTAAATGTGGGTGGAGGGTGTTATAGATTGGTATCAGAGTGGGTTTTCATTCTCCTTAGGTGACGTCTAATACCACATATTGGTATCAAAGCATGTTTCAACCCTTGGACTGG
Source organism: Pinus taeda (assembly GCA_000404065.3). Classification (NCBI taxonomy): domain Eukaryota; kingdom Viridiplantae; phylum Streptophyta; class Pinopsida; order Pinales; family Pinaceae; genus Pinus; species Pinus taeda. The sequence continues at coordinate 352,399 of APFE031744058.1, read as the reverse complement.
ATGGGTAGAATGTGTTTTCATGCATGCATGCAAGTTGTATATTTGCTTGATGTGTATGCATTGTCATTGTTTCAATCGTGTTGTAATATAGAAGTTGATGACGTTATTGTTGGGATGAATTTGTCGTGAATGCATATCGGTGATATATGTGTTCACTATACATGTTAGTATCTATATGTTGTTATGCATGCATTGTGTCTAGTTGGTGTTATAGTTGTGGCATCATGCATGGCAACTGGGATGATCATTGAGATGATGTCTATATACTATTATAATTATGATTATACATTTATCATGCTAATTTGGTTGATCTTGCAGATGAGGTATCCTCCCCTGAAATATACTAAGGTACGTTGATTATGGTTATATTTTGGTTTAGCCGACATCATATACTTGCAGGAAGAAGACCCGAGATGACTAGAAAAATGGTAGAATATAGTTCACGAGACTCTCCCTATAGATTAGATGGGCAACATGGTGATGGGTACTCTCCTAACAATGTAGACACTTTGAGAATTTTGAAGGTGGAAATAAGGAGTTGCAAAGCATATAATGACAAAATCATCAGTCACAATAGAGACTTGTCAAAGCATAGGAGAAGCAAGCAGATTTCAATGTAGTTATTCTTCTAATTTTCTCAAACTTGCAGATACAGGGACCTTCATGGACAGAAGGACAATACTAATAGAGCCTATGGTAGCAGATATCATGATGGACATAGGTCGAATAGGGATGATAACAACAAGGATGGCAGATTCTTGGATACGCCTGATAGGAGAGGCAGTGGACATGGGCTTTATTCTAGTTCTGGTTCAGACAGGTTATGTGGTCATCATCACTACCATACTTACAAGAGGAGTGATGAGGGATGTTTTCCGAATGAATTTAAGAAATAAAAGCCACCTATATTTGATGTATAAATGAAGAAGTCACAGGATGCGGAAGCCTGGTTTCTTAGGATGAATAAGTTCTTTAGATTACATGACTATTCAGAGAACATGAAAGCCATGATAGCTACCTTCAATCTTAAAGGTAAAGCATACATTTAGTGGGAAGATGTGAAGAATGTTAGAGGCATTCAGGAAGGGGATTTGACTTGAAGGGATTTTTAAAGACATTTTAGGAAGAAGTATATATGTGAGAGATACTATGATGATAGGGTGAAGGAGTTCTATGAGTTGACGATGGGATCTATGACTGGTGAGGATTATACTAGTAGATTCTTGGAGTGGTTGAGGTATGTGACTTATCTTAAGGAGAAGAAAGTGAAGACTCATATATTCATCAATGGTTTGTTGGTAGCCTTCAAAGACAGGATCAAGTTTGATGAGCTAGATCGTTGGAGGAAGCCATCAGAAAGTTGAAATATTGTTATGAGCAATTGAAGCGTAAGACAAAGTCTTGGAAAAGTTGGAAAGGGAAAGAAAAAGCTAAGTGAAAGTTTCCACCGAAGTGAACAAGACCTTGGGATGTAGGTGAGAAAGATAATGTTGTTCCTTACAAGAATTTTAATGCAATTGGAAAGGGACATGGATCATAGCCTAGAGGGTAGCAAAATAGAGGCGATGGTAAGGAACTATTTCAATGTTGGATATGTGGTAAGGAGCATCTCAAGAGGGATTGTCCATCATATCAGGGTGGTAGGCCTCAGATCTATAGTGCACAGGAAGTGAAGACAGTTCGGGATTTTGGACAGAGCATTCCTCATATCTATACAGCATTGCATAGCAGGCAAGAAAATCACCAAACATTTGTTATCGATATGGATGTAATCTTTTTGATTAAGTTTTTTCTATTTTGATTGACCCTGGATTTAATTACAGTTATGTCAATCCTGACCTGGTGGATAAGTGTGGTTTGAATAAAGAAGTGCAAGTAGAATATTGGTTAGGGTAGTTGGCTATAGGTATAGTTCATCATTGGGTAAGATCTTGTGCATTTGAGTTAAATGGTATGCCAACATTAGCACACTTGAATGTAATTTTTTTGGGATAATATAGTATGCTTCTAGGTATGGATTGGTGTTATCTTCACAGGACCAAAGTAGATTGGTATGGCAAGGCCATTGAGTGCTTGGATGATAATGGGGAACAAAGAATCTTACAGGGTAAGAAGAAGGCTACATCAGTTATAATGGTGACGGTTATGGAGGCGAAGTGCAATCACAAGAAAGGATGTGTGTTATTTGCAATACATATTTCCAGTGATAAAGGTAATGATGTTGAAGATGCAGAAGTTTTGATGAGGTACACAATCTTGCAATAGTTTCACGATGTGTTTTCCACAGAGATTTCAGAGTTTTTACCTCATAGGGAAGTGGAATTTTCCATTAAGTTGCTACTAGGGGAAAAACCAACATCAAAGGCACCATACAGGATGAGCACTCTATAGTTAGTGGAACTGAAGTTGAAATTGAAGTAAATTCTTAACAAAGGATACATTATGCCAAGTGTATCGTCGTGGGATGCACTGATATTGTATGTGAAGAAGAAGTGTGGTACTTTTAGACTATGCATTGATTACATGCAGTTGAACAAGGTAACCATCAAGAACAAGTATCCATTGTCAAGGATTGATTACTTTTTTGATCAGTTGAAGGGAGAAGTGGTGTTCTCGAAGATTGATCTAAGATCAGGATACCACCAGGTGCGCATCAAAGAAGAGGACATCTACAACATTACTTTCTGAACCAGGTATGGGAATTATGAGTTTTATGTAGTTCCATGTTGTTTGACTAATGCTCCAGCTACTTTTATGTGCTTGATGAATAGTGTGTTGCATCCTTATTTGGACAAGTTTGTGATAATATTCATTGATGACATCTTGATATATTCTAATAATTAGGAATAGCATAAGAACATTTAGCTACAATGTTGATATTGTTGAGAGAGAATTAATTGTATGACAAACTTAGCAAATGTAGTTTCTTTCATACAGAGGTACGTTACTTGGGGCATGTTATTTCCAAGGAAGGCATAGCAGTAGATCTGGAAAAGATAAAATCTATCATGGAATGGGCAGCTCCTAGGAATGTGGATGAGGTTAGATCATTCATGGGATTAGCAGGTTATTATAGGAGGTTCATAAGGAACTTCTCATAGATTTATTATCCTATTACATCCTTATAGTGAAAAGGTAATAAATTTTAAAGGACAAAAGAATGTGCAACTAGTTTTGAGCAGTTGAAGTAGTTGCTCACAAATGCTCCAGTTCTAAAGATCGCAAATCCAGACAAAGAGGTTGTGGTGTGTACAGAATGTTAAAAGAGAGGACTTGGTCGAGTATTGATGCAGGAAGAATAGGTAGTGTGTTATGAATCAAGGAAATTGAATGAGAACAAGCAGAATTATGTGACACGTGATCTTGAGTTGGAAGTGATCATTCATGCATTGAATATGTGGAGGCACTATCTTCTTGGCGGGAGTTTTGTATTGATGAGTGATCACAGTGGATTGAGATACTTGTTTGACCAACCAAATCTGAATTCCAGGCAATCTAGATGGTTGGCCACGATCCATGAGTTTGAATTTGAGATCAGATACATTAAAGGGAAAGAGAACAAGGTTGAAAATTCTCTTAGCAGAAGAGTGTAAGGGAATCACATAGTGGCTATGAGTTCATATACGAAAGATTTACAGGATAATATCTTACAAACAGGACAACAGGATCAGGTATAGGGATCTTAGGCACAAGTTACAACAATAGGGTACAGGTGATCAAAATGTGGACTATCATCTCACAGCGGATGGTTTGGTCAGACAGGATCTATGTGTCAGACAACAGTGAACTCAAGAAGCTCATCTTGAGGGAATTTCAGGTTAAGTCGAGTTTAGGTCATCTGGGATACTAGAAGACATTGACATCAATGAAGAAGTTCTACTATTGACCGAATCTAAAGAAGGAAGTGGCATAGTTTGTGGCTAGATGTTTGGATTGTAAACAGATAAAAGCAGAGTGTAAGAATTCAGGTGGTCTACTACATCTAATTTTGATTCAAGAGTGGAAATGGGAGGTCATTTCCATGGATTTAATTACAGACTTGTTGACGACATTTAGACAGCATTATTCTATTGTGGTTATGGTTGATAGGTTGACAAAAGTAGCACACTTCATTCCAGTGAAGTCTACTTGTTTAGCTAGTGATGTAGCACAGGTTTTCATCATTGAGATAGTGAGGTTGCATGGTGTTCTGAAGAATATTTTGTCAGAAAGAGATGCTAAGTTCACTTCCAAGTTTTGGAAGGATTTATTTGTAGGTTTGGGTATAGATTTGGCCTTCATCACAGCTTATTATCCGTAAACAAATGGACAGACAAAGAGGATCAATAGGATACTGCGGGATATGTTGAGGATGTATGTGATGCATCAACAGCAAAAGTGGGAAGATTATCTTCCACTAGTAAAATTTGCTTAAAGAAATGGGTATCAGGAGTCATTGAGGATGAGTATGTTTAAGGAACTTTATGGGTGGAGTTATAATACTCCCATCAGTTGGAGTGATCCAGTGATCATGGTATTGATTGGAACAAATATGTTGGCAGAGATGGAATGGGAAATGTAGAAGAATCTAAAGGTAGCACAATATAGACATAAGAGTTATATAGATCAGCATAGGGAATTTAATGAGTTTTAGGATGGGGAGCATGTGTACTTGTGCATCAAGCCCAAGAAAAGCTACTTGCAGATTAGGTCATGTGTGAAGCTAGCACCTAGGTATTGCTAGCCTTTCAAGATCATTGAGAGGATTGGACCAGTGGCCTACAGAATTGCACTGCTTCTGACAGTGAAATTCCATGAAGTTTTCCATGTGTCATTACTTAAGAAGTATGTTAAAGACATTGATCATGTGATTGACTCGTCTATATTGCAGGTGGAGTCAAAAGGAGAATCCCAGACATAACCTCAATGCATTTTGCAAAGAAATATGTACATGCTCTAGAAGCAAGAAATCGTGGAAATTAAAGTGTAGAGGAAGCATTTTGGGCCCAATGAAGCTACATGGGAGATGACTGATCAAATGCAGGCTATGTATCCTTCCTTTTTTTCCAGTTGAGGCAAAGCAGTTTTGGTATATATATATATAATTTATTAATTATTTTAAAAAAGTTATTTATAACTAAAATAATTAAAATTTTAAATCCATATTTATAAACTTCTTTTAACATTTTTTTTAAATTGTAAATATACCAGCTTAGATCCATCTTAACCTTGGATCTATAAAGGACTAAGAGGGCTCAAATCTCTTCGAGTGCCAACATTTCCTCAATTTTTGCACTCAAAAAATAGGTTTGCACCTCGAGATATTTGATCCCTCTTGGCGCTTGATAGATCCAGGGTTAAGATGGATCTACGATGATTTATATTAATTTATTAATGTTTTTTTTTGTCGATCAAAGGTATTCTATTAAGTTGTCCAAAACTTACAAAGAGTTTGTTCAAAAAACCATCTTCTTCCAGCCTCACTTCGACTGGATTTTTTGGCAAGAAGAACAACACAAAAACTATTTAGGAAATGCCAAAACTTTCTTAGAACTGAGAACTGGAAAGACCGGTGTGACCAAAACACCTCAAAAATATACACATATCCCACAAGCATCACTGAACAAGAGAAGGACTCGAATCATTACTTGGAGAATCTGAATGCCTACGATCTCCATGGACGTGAAACTCTACATGTTCCAAGTATCCCTCAAGTTGCTCCATTTGCTCAACGAGCCTCCTTTGGCCTCTTCAAAGTGACGCTTTTCGATTCAGCATATTATTTTGATTACGTTGAAGATCAGTCATGAAATTGATTATTTCATTTTGATCTTCGTGTTTGTCTTGATTTAGTTTCTCCAAGAGTGCAATGACTTGTCTTAATTCTACTTTCAGGGCATCGAGGGAGGTAGGAAGGAGAATGTAACCAGATGATTGATCAAGATTAATGGCCACCATATCTTTGAGCTCTACATCTTGTACGTCTCCTCCCTCCACTTCCACAACTTCTCTTCTATGCTCCGCCCCCTATCATCAGGGTCCAATCCCTCTCCTCACTCTATCTCTTTACTTAATCATTTTCACCGCCCCTCCAATCTGGTGTTCCCAACACCAAGCCTTTGTTTTTGCACCTCAAGCCCAAGATTCCACCAACACCTAGTGACCAAATATGACAATCCCAGGCTTTGAGGGCCGCTCTTCTTTAGTTGGTGATCATTTCCAGTAATTCCCATCTCCACCAGTCCCAACAAGTTTGCTACTATGCCAAAGATTAAGATTGCAAAGCCTTGGAGACACCTCTTGAGCCTCAATTTGCCACTACTAAAGAATAATACTCCATCTCTAGCTAAATTTAGTGCAAATATTCTACCTCGAGTAACCCTTGAGTAGAGATGCTCTATCAAAAAAAGTTGGAAGCACCACACCAACTATCACGCCCCTCGCTATCACTTGACTAAACTAAATAAGCTTGGAAACCTAGAATAACCTCCCACACAAAGGTCATTTATTTAAAATTCCAAATGAATATGGCTAACCCACAAAACTCATGATGATATGTTTGGTATGATTGAAATACCAAGCTTTGTTTCACCACAAATTGTGAGGCTTATAGGTCAACCTCGTTGTGAATCACCTTCTTCCAAACACAATGAGAAATCACACTATAGAGACAATGAAAATAGTTCCAGGGACTTACTTGAGCAACTATATCCAAGCACCAAAACAATATATCTGCTCTCATACACTAATAATTTGAAAACCCTAAACTCTCCTCGCTAACCCCGCCACACTAGATTTTACAGCTATAGTCCTCTCCAGGTTCCCAAATTAGGTGTTGATAACCTCCAACAAAGCGCCAAGAAAACTATCACTTACAAACATCTACTTGTATCCCTAAAAGTTGCAATCGAAGAGGTTTTCACAGGTTGGTGACCTGCAAAAACTCTTTGCTCCCTTTACCACCTTCAGATCTACCCATGACCAGAAGTTCTAAAAACTTCCCTCTACATACCCTTGTACATATAGTTATAACGCCAACCATCTTGAAACATCTATCATGTGTCCCACGTGTCATCTATACTTTAATTAAATTTTCAAGGACGAGACAAAGCATGTCTTTGTGCACCTCATTATACCATTTATCCACCCCATCGGGGTATTAATTTATTAATGGTATTCTTACATTCTTATATTTGAAATATTGAAAAGGTTAATTTATTAGAAAGATATTTAAAAACAATCACATTTAAATTAAATTTCCAAATATTTTTGGCTTCCTTCAATATAAGTAGTTAATTATGGTCCCATATATGTTTACATATCTCATTTTTACAAAGTAACATATTTCTCTTAATCAAATGAATTTGAGGTTCAAGTGTGAGAAATTTGCATAGTGTCACAATTTTTTTTAAGCAAGTAGGGATATTTATACTAACAAAAATGATATTCATAAGTTACAGAGCCATGGTAATGCCTATGGAAATTAAAATGGGACCAATTTCCTGCCAAGGGGAAACCAAAATGTCCATGCATGATATCACAAGGCAGAAAAAACTTTGTCCATGGACAGTGTCAGAGACAATAACATGAAAAATGGATAACCAAAATATAAAAATGCTTATGAAGTTTAGCTTGAGATTTGTTCATAGAGATGATAAGAAAGACATGGATGACAAGTTATACCACTTGCTTGTCTTTGGAGTTCATGGAGACCTTTGGTGCCTTGTTGTTCTTCAAATGATCTGTTTCCTCTTTCAGTTGCTCCTCCACTATGGCAACCATATGAGCTTGATTTTTATTGTGTCTAATCCTTCTCGACTTCCCGGATTTCCTAGCCTTGCAACTACATGTCATCGATCTTGATGGAAGGGGAGTGAGATGATGGAGAGGAATGGGAGCCAAAGCCATATGTAATGACCAAAAGTAGTATACATAGCGGAAATATTTAAAATACTTCGACGACGTAAATGTCCATTATAAGACATGTAACTGTATATTGAATATTGTGTATTGAATTGATGCAATTTGATTACAAATGAGAATGAGGGCCTGCTTATATACCCTAGGTAGGTTCCCTTCATGAATGGTCATGTATCTAAGACATGTCTCTTCATTACTAACTAATTAACCATTAGTTAATTAATTATTATTTATTATTATTATATTTATATTAATATTTATTATTTTTATATGAATTGTATTCATAAAATTGTCTCTCTCTTCAAGAATCTTTGTCCTCAAAGCTTACTAAGAATATACTCTCGTCTCTAAACTTTCATCTTCGTTGATACAAGATGATATGATGGTCTGAGTGAGACAAAATTGTTGTACTGAGAACGGATCAGACCATCCTAGATTAATATTTTGTAGAATCTTCTAATCTCTAGAAATTTGTGATGAATAGTTATTGTAGGATTGAATTATGTAAACTTCAGTATTCTTGGGAAAATAAATTTGTCGCTTATGACCTGAGTGATACTGGTACGTAGATTGATTATAAATTTTGCTCTTGTTATTCAGATGTCGATGAATAGTTATTCTGGTTGGACTTTCCCTTATCATGTTAGTGTTTGTTTCTTGATTTCCTTCCAACATTGTTGTTGTTACTATTGAATCATCATTTGTAATGTCCATTTGAAATGAAACTTCTACATGTGTCTTCACTTCAGCAGGTTTATCCTCTGCTTGAATTACGATTTTGACTCGACTGATATTTATTTCTTTATCTTCAACTTGGACTGAAACAACTCGAGACTTCGATACTACTTCTTGAAGTTGTTCTAACTTGTCATTTAGTGATTTCTTGTCACTTTTAAGCTTCTTTATTTGCGTAAGTAAGGCTTGGTTATGATTCCTTAGACGTGAAAGTTCACCATTTTCTGAATCATTGACTTTGTCCTTAATATCTTTCTTGCTATCTTTTAAATTTTTTTATTTGCTATAATAAATTTTTATTAGGGGTTTTAGGCACAAATTTTCTTTTTCTTTTTCTGATAAATCCTTTAGTTCCTTATCAAAACCTTCCTTCTCTTGTTTTAGTCTTCGTTTCTTAACCTTGTACTTTTTATCTGTGAAAGTAATTTCTCATTGTGGTCCCTTAGATGCCAAATTTCTTCGTTGTTTTCTGTTTATTTTTCATGAAACGGATCTTCGAGATATTTATATTTCTTTCCTGATGCTTCGTTCTTCTGTTGAAGTTTTGTGGTTTCTTCCTTTAATATTTTTATTTGCGACTAGGTATTACCTTGATATTCTTCCCAAATAAACAACCTTTGGCATTTTGGACAAGGTATTGTGCGATTTTTAAAAACCAACAAATATTGATATTTTGTTTGACAAAATGGACATCTTGTCCAAAATGTAGAGTTATGTATGGAATCCATAGTTTCTTTGTTCATCTTCGAATTAGACTCCATTTGTTTTTTCTTCGAAAATGGACTTCTTTTGTGTTCATCGATGAGATTAGGGTTTAATGATAACCCCGTTTTCTTTAATGACTTTGAACACCTTTATGGATTATAAAAATAATAATTTCCCTATTTATTATATATATATATATATATAATATATATATATATATATATATATCTATTATCTCAACGATTGTTTTTTTCTTAAACTCTATTTCTTTTTTTACTTTTGTTTATGATATTTTTTTTATATTTTTTTCTATTTATATTTATATTTATATTTTATTTTTTTGCAAAGTTACAACCCTAGTGAAACGTGGCTATTCACCTCTTTGGGGTATAATATAAAATATATGTCCACTTATGTGCCTTTGAGTCGGTTAATTTTCTCCACGTAAAAAGTAAAACTTACCATTCACATAAAGAGATTTTGTATTCCTTTTGTTCTTCTTTTACCTTGAAAGTACTGTGGGAAATTTCCATGGGTTGACAAAACCACGAGCTTGTAAACCACGTAATGAAGAATCAAGATAATCTTATCTACTCTTCCTTCTTTTACGTATAGTTTTAAAGATTTTTGGAAAGCCTTTTGACTTTGTCATGCACTTTTTATCAATAATGTAGAACTTTTATATATATATATGAATGTTCTCCTTCAAAATTTACATTGAACTATTTTATTTTTACTAGAATCATTGAAATGTCAATGGCCAAAGGCCTTATTTTATTTTATTTTATTTTAATTAAATAATTTTATTTTTTTTAATCTTTTATTTTATAATCTTTTTTCCATTTTTTTTAACTATCCCTTCTTTTTTTCTTCTTTTTTTAAATGGCCAAGGGCCTGACCAAAAAAGGAGAAACTCCAACTCATGTAGCAAAATGCTTTAGTTGCGACGAGAAGATGATGGCCAAAGGTTGAGATCTTCCAACGTGGCTCTGATACCAATGTAATGGCCAAAAGTCGTATACGCAATGGAAATATTTAAAATACTTCAAAGACGTAAATGTCCATGATAAGATATGTAATTGTATATTGAATTGATGTAAGATGGTTACAATTGAGAATGAGGGTTTTCTTTTATACCCTAGGTAGATGCCCTTTCAAGAATGGTTATATCTCTAAGACATGCCTCTTCATTACTAACTAACTAACCATTAGTTAATTAATTATTATTTATTATTATTATATTTATTATCTTTATATGAATTATATTCATAACACCATCATGTGAAGTAGAGGATGACAGGGAAAGCAGGGCGGGAGGGAAGGAAATGTCAAAGAGTTAGGACAATTGACACAGAGATTGGCGAAGGTTTCTCACCTAGGCATTGGCCTCCCCAACCTTTTGCATCATTGTCTCTCTAGCTTGCTTTTGCTTCTACAGGTTCCTAGCCAACGAATTTCTTAAGGTCTAATGCGCGTTGACAAGGAACCTTATTTCGTCAACTCCTAGAGAGGAAACAGTGCATCAAATGCTCACAGGGATGTCGAGGTCGAAAATATTCGGGTTCTCGTCAACTATAACAGCGTGAGGGGGACGCCCCACAACAATGACCATTGTAGCCTCGCCTTACTCTACCACACTCGAGAACCATTATTGTGTGTGAGAGAATGAAGCTAAGATATCTAAGGTAATAGGGAGAATGAAGCTAAGAGATCTAAGGTAATATGGGAAATGACAACGCTTATTCAGGGAGGGGGTGTGAGAATGGTAGGGAGAATGACAAAGCCACTTCTGTAAAATTCTAGGCAAGGAGTGGGGCTGGGAACGTTGGATATATAGAGAATTATCCATTGTTGAGGAAGGGGCGTTCAAGATAAATGTGGCATGAGGGTGAGGTACAACAAAAGTGTAGAGAAAATGCGGAGCAGGAGATCCAGACACATCAGGAGTGGAATAATTGCAATCGGGTTGGGAGATTTTAATGCGCATGAGTGCCATTTGTGAGGAAATGACATCAATGTGTTAAATGCATATAGGACAGGGCCTCTCATCTGCCACCTGGATCCAGGGGGTGTATCTCTTGATGGGCAATGCTTCTACACTTGGAAGTCCATTTTGAGAAATGAGAGGAGAGTGGAAACCAGTCCTGAAAGTGGGTGTGATCCTCCACTACTCTATTAGCTAGGAAATATGTCAAAGAGTTGGATTTGCATCTAGTGTGGGCGAAGATAATGGTGTCTTGATGAGGTATGATGGAGGCTAGTTGATGCATGCTATTCTCTAGTCTCTATCTAGTGGAGCACTTAGAGGGAGGAGTGTCATTAAGGATCTTGAGGGTAGCTTGAATTATGAATTTGGAGTCCCCTTAAGCTATGAGCGGTAAAAGATGATTGTTTTGGGTTGTTTGGAGACCTCGGATCAGAGCTTCGATCTCTACAACGTTGCTTCTTTCATATGCAATTTATCCCTTGTAGAGCCTAATGATTTCTCCAACATGATTGCAGATAAAACCTCCAAAGCATGTCTCACTTGGATTACCCTTGGAGGCACCATCAAAGTTGATTTTTTAGATATGTTGCGAAGGGTGGTGCCATATCTTTGATGAGGGATCTAGAGCGCATGTATGAGAGGATGCCATATGCTTTTGGACAAGTTAAAAATTCCACCAGGACAATATTTATTTTTCCTCGGGAGTTCCTTAGAAATCTTTGGCATCCCAGTTGGAGAGAGGTAGAATTTCCTCGAGGTGAATGTGGTAGATCTTTTGGATGCCCTCAAATGAGTTTTCTTTGTTATTGAAAAGTATTTGGTTCCTTTCTTTCCATATTTCCCATATCAGAAGACTAGGAGCAAGAGTCCAAAGCCTATTGAGGATATTGCTTTGGAGTGGATTTTTAGCACAATTTTTTAATGGAGTGGGAGATGTTCTATATCTCTCTGGTCGGACGATGGAAACTTGCGGCCAATTTGTTCCAAAGACTAGTAGCCATTGGACATGAATTGAATAAGTGGTCAATAGTTTCTTGTTGAGAGTTACACATGTAACATCTGTAGGGGCCTTGGAATCCTTTTTTGAGGAGTTTTTCCCATGTGGGAGTATGACGAAGGATTAGGAGCGAGATGAAGGTTTTGATTTTGGGCCATAATTTCATAGACCAAAGCTCTTTCCAGAAAGGATTTAGTTCAATGGGTTGATCCTAAATTTCAATATGGTAGGCTTCCTTGATAGTGAAAATACCACAACTATTTCTTTATGATCTATATTTTCAAGAGGGCCTCTTATATGTCTTTTATGTCCTACTTTGTGTCTTATTCCCTCCATATAATTGTTTGTTTTTGTTGGCGTATTTATGAATCTGATGAGTCCTCCCATGAATGATGGACTTAGTGGAGACCTACCTTGTGGGAGAGATCCTGAATGAAGAGGGTATTAAGGGTGCTACTCAAGCCTGGTAGCTGCTACCAAGAGTCAGTCAAGAAGTAGGTGATTCTACCACCGCATATTTCCCAAAAACTACGCCTTTGAATTATTTCCTTATTGAGATTGGTCATTTTCCATATGAGAGATCTATGAATTTTAGTGGTAAGCCCAATGAGATCTTGTTGGTAGTGTGCTTGGCATATTTCATTTGCTAGATTTTGTCCCACATTTTTGTTGTATGTTTTAGCCATCTCCACCATATTTTTCCCCCCAAGACATTGTTGGTGTTGTAACCTGTTTTAAATTATATGTGATGTACATGTTAAATATAAGTGTAAAAAGGAAAAATCAAATAAAATATTGAAAGAGAAAAATAAAAAATGTGAAATGCTTTTTGTTATTTGATTAAACTAAGTTATGTTGATTTATCAAAGCCTCTTGCATTACTAATATCTTGTACCTACAAAGTTTATGGTAATAAATTGAGAAGGACGGTGGGACCCTGCGGTGGCGGTCGGAAATGTTAAAGTGTGAGCAGGTTAGTGGTGCGCAAAAAGTAGAGAGGATGGGACCCACCAGATGGAGAAAACTTGACGACACAAATAATTCGAAGGTTATGACAGGTAGTGCCCCTGCAAATAATTTTGAATGAACAGTGTATATTTATTGCGGGGGTGCCACCAAGAAGTTAGTCCCATATAGAGTAGTCCCCCCGCAGTGACAACAGCAAGTGAGCCAGCTCATTCTAATTTCATTCGCCATGTCACACTCCTTTGTTCAGTTTTCCTCCAAACTGTCAAACCCTTCATTTAATTAGGTCATTTTCCACAATGGAATTTAATGTCGTTTTTCCCTCTTATAATTTCTCATTCTGCTATAAAAACCTTTTCTTGTCTTTTTCTCAGTATATTGTGTTGCTCGCTGCCAATAAATTCAAATTCCAGCTCACGTCCGAGTTAGCCTCGTCACCAGTACCAGGTATTTTGTCAAAATCAACCGTTATCTTTTGAAAATGGCCAAGAAAATTGTTTTACCTGGTTCATCCTCTCACATTCTGCTCATGGATACTAAAAGAGATATCTTTGATGTTTATTTCCCTATCAACCATCATGAATTCTACCAACATGTCCAGTTAAACTAGTCAAATTCCCCAATATATGGTACAATGGTAAAATCTGGTGCGTTGGCAGCCTTTTTCCCTCAAACATATATGTTTCTTGAATATATTCTTTGGCTACTTTCAGTAATGTACCTTCGAAGGTGATTTGTGATAAATAGGCTGGGAGAAAGTGTTTTTCAGGTGTCATCTCTCTTGATTCAGCAAGAATTATGATATCCTTCTGCTGAGTCTTACTTCTCTTTCTCCAAAGAAACGTTGATTATTTATTTCGAAGATTTATTCGAACCAGAATTTGTTGTAATTCTCTTGTATTTAATGACTAATGGAAAACAATTCCCTGTAGATTCCACTCATTTTCCTTGGATATCTTTGTCGAAGATGTAAGACCAGTTCTTCAGGTGTTGGCTAGAATTTTAGGGAAAGAGGACATTACAGTAGTTGACAAAGAAGTTTTAGGAATGTTTGTTGTAATGATGAAGCCTGGTGTTGTATTAGATATACCAACATATTAGGAAAAATAAATTAATGTCCAGTTCATGAATTTCACTCTTAGATGTTGTTTTAGGTTTCCTTCACTTGTGACATATCTATTCTTGTATTCCAATGTTGAGAAATTCATGCATATAGGGTTGAATATTATGGACACTCTCAAGCATAAACAATCAACGTTTTTCTGGACTGATATAGTAAGAATTAATCCTAGAAATGAGGGTTTGTCTTATTTTGCATGTTCTTTCCTTTCTGATTTATATACAATCATCAATAGTTCACCTGCACCGACTTTACTCCCTAAAGCACAATTTATTTCCTTCAAGTGAGTAAAGATGTAAGGTTGGAGATTGGTTTTCTTTCAGGATCATGTTGAAATAAGGTTGTATGGAGCTGAGGTTGAGCCCTATAGATTACCAACTTTGTTCCCATGAGGATTTTTACTCTTGAATTCATTAAACAAAGTCTAAATGTGGATCAGGTACATTTTGTACCTGCAAAGAAGGGACTCCTTTACAGGTTGCCTAGGACTGTTGAACCATTCATTGTAAATACTAGGCAAGCAGTAGATGAAGTCCATAAATTGTTAGAAGGGATGAATTTATTACTAGAAGAGAAATGGACTTATGACCCATATCATATAATTTCAAACAGAAGAATAGAAAACGGATATTCTTCTTTTGTGCATGAATCAAAACCAGAAATTGAGAAACTGGCAAATGGAGGGCAGTCAGCTCCCTTGGGAAATATAGAGATTGAGACCCCTCTTGCCACTGAGAAGAACCTTAAGAGAGACAGGTCAGAGGTATTTGATCCAGAGGAAGAAGAATACAAAGCAGCAAGAAGGGAAAAGATGTCTGAAGAGATTGGTGCATCAGCAGCTCCCAATATGCAATTACAGTTAGAGGAAACTTTTTGTACGGCTTCTTCTCCAATTTTAGGGTAATCTTCTCAAGATTCAATTTCCATGATTAAACGGGTGTTTTTGGAACTGGAGGAAAGAAACAAGAAAATTAGAGAAAACATGGAATCACAATCAGAAGCTCAGGTATCTTCTGAATATCTGACAAGGTTGCTTTTAGCTATGGATTTAGAGAAATTCAGCTGAAGTTTTCTCTCTCTAATCCATCAACAATGTTAGTAACACTTGCACCAGAGACACAAAATTAAGGAGGTGTAGGAAATTAATAGCGGAAACCTACCTTCAAAAAGTAGAGAAAACATCATCTAAAAATTACAATTATGTATATTCATGTGGGTTACTAAGAGACAAAAGTGAAAATCATGCAAACTCAAAAATTGGTTAATACATGAATCAAGCGATTACTTCTTTAACAATGGTGTAAACCATAAAAAAACAATTTACCAAGTAATTTGATTTCACTTGAGGGGGAATCAGCAATGGAGCTCTGCTGCGCACACCCTACCTACTACGCTGACCCTGTTTAACTGCAGTCGGCACTTGTAGCGGTTATCCACCTCTAGCCTACAACACACTGGTCCTAGCCTGCACAACCTAACCATATGTCATTTTTAGCAGATAATCATGGAGGGCATGGAACTTGATGATGTGGACTATATGACGGATCCTTATTCGGAACAAGTTATTTTCCCAAACCCTATCTCAAAATCAGCTATCGTTACATATGCTCTGTCCTGCTCGTTAACAGCGTCGGTTGTCTCCCTTCCTGGGTAAAAGGACAACTCCCTCCACATCAGTTCCCTTTCCATTAACTCTCTCACCCTCAACTATCTGCCATTATCTCCTTCCACCCTCAACCTCCTCGCTTCATGCTCATCTCTGCTTTTCAATCCTACACCCCTCGTTGACCTTTGTTTCTCTCAGAACCCTAACCCCCACCCTTGACCTACATCGGAAGTAGCCACACAATCTCAACTACTAGCTAAACATACCAGATCAGGCAAAAAATCACAGGATTCTTCACACCCATCAAGTTGTTTCAATATCCCTGTTATTAGGGTTAGGTTGGGGGAACCTACCTCGACATCAAAAAATCCATTAGATCCATTACAAGACCATCCTATTGCACCACGGATAGGGAAGAAGAAATCAAAGTGCATCAAGGCATCTGGGAAAGATTTCACTATTAAAATTGGTGAAGGTCTCACCATGGGGGATATCGCCAATAGAGTAAGCAAAGTACTCGTGGGTAGGGTTCGCGGCAGAACCCATACATCGGATCGATTAGGGCAATGGGTGAAAGAGATTTAGGGGAAAATCTTCCTTCAACTTCTGGAGGTCCAAACTCTGCCCCATGGGTGGCTCACTCTTCACTTTTCCCTCGAAGAATACATGAACATGGCCCTGGCTTGATTTTGGCACATAGAGATGGCTTCGGATTTCCTCAGAAGATGGAGCACTCTTTTCGATCCTGAAAGAGAGCAGATCAGATCAGGGCCTCTCTGGGTGAGGTTGCTAGGATTATCTCTCCATTACTGATCAAAAGGGGTGTTTATCAAAATAGGGAATACCCTAGGTACGTTTATGGATTTTGACAAATCCATTGTCCAATCCAAAAACTGAACATTAGCCCGTATTTTAGTGCATTTGGGCACTCAGGAGGGACTGGAAGAAAGGTTAACCCTACAATGGAAGAATTTCACCTGGGTACAGATCTTGGACTATGAGGGTGTGCCATTTAGATTCTGAAGATGTCATAAGGTTAGGCATCTATTCAAAGAATGCCCCCTGGTTGTGAAATCCCAGGAGCCAGCAGTAGGACAAGAAGTTGGCATCGACAAGGGAACTCCTATCATCAGTAGGAAGCATCCAGAGGCTGGCCCAGAACCTCTCCAGAAGGTGACCTCATCCAAGTTAGTGCAACACGACTCAGGAACACCTTTGGGACCACCATCCCCTCCTCTGAATCGAGCTCGGGCAGCCGTAGAAGCGGCTCGTTCAGCGAGTATTCCTCTTCCCTCATCCCCTAATCTATCTTATGTAAATGCATCTTCTGCACAGCATATGCATAATGCACCGATTTTGCATTGTTTTATCTCCCCTACCTCCATCACCTCCACACCTCTCCCTCACCACTTGGTTGATTCTACCACCCCCCCATTACCCACCCACTGAAATCCCCCTCACCCCCTCCATCTCCCTCGGCACCCCCTCATCCCTATAACCTTCGTCCGTGAACTCCCATTGGGGACTCTCATTTTTACAACACAATCCTTGGCCTAACACTACCTACATCCTCTGCTAAACCTCTACGAGGGCACAAATCATACCTCTCACATGCTATCCTTCGCGCCGAGGTAGAGGTGATCTCAGGAAGACAATCCTCTTTAGATCAGGTTCTTAGAGAAAAGCAAACCCTAGATAGGGCTCCCCCATGAAATGCCTCTCCTTTAACTGTAGGGGTTTGGCCAGTTCTCCCAAAAAAGTAGCCCTTCGCAAACTATTCAATGCGGAATAGGTTGACTTAATCCTCCTTCAAGAAACCCTAGGGGAAGCACAACATACTACAGTGATTTTGCAGACTATATGCCTTGGGTGGGTCTTCACTACCCTAGATGCCACGAGCCGATCTGGTGGTCTAGCTATGGGATACAATCCTCGTTCCATAAATCTTGTATCGACCTAGGGAGGAAAGGGATACATGGGTTTTGATTTTTTCTCAGCAGAATTGGGAATGGATTTCAGGGTCATGAATGTTTATGGATCATGCCAAGGAACGGAGGCCTTCTGGAACCACCTCCTCAATCTCTCCTTGTACTCTGCTGACAACTTCATTTTGGGAGGGGATCTTAACTTTTCTATCGGCTAAAATGAGTCCTAGGGATCATCGGCTCAGATTGATCCACTCTTAGATACTATGGAAAACCTCCTTGATTACGCCCAACTCACTGATGTCCCTATGATAAAGCCCCTGCCTACTTGGAGGAATAGAAGGGTGGGGGAAGCCACCCTCGCTAGAAGACTAGACCGATTTGTCATCAAGAATCATTTACCACAGCATTTGTCTCATTATCGGCAGTGGGTTGGGTCAGGAGGCATATCTGACCACTCACCTATCTACCTAGAAGTATCTGGTCTGCCAAACAAACCTCTGTCCCCCTTCAAGTTCAACTCTGTATGGCTACAAGATCCCTCCTACATTGAGTTGGTCACTAATCATTGGACACAAAACCCACCCTCTCGGTATCATTCATGGACAAAAGGCTTTTATCAAAACCTTCTTCAGCTCAAGAAGATCACTATCAAGCAGGCCAAACAAAAACATCAAAAGGATAACCATATCCTCTTATCTGTGGAAGCAGCCCTGGCGGACCTTATCGATGATAACAATAGGGGATTCATGAGTGTTGAAGCCAAATCCTATCTAATTGAATTGGAAAACAAAAGAGCAAAGATCTTGAAGGATCAGGAGGAATCTTGGAGACTCAAGAGCCGTGCTATTTGGCTTAAAGTAGGGGATGAGAACACTAGGTACTTCCAAAACTTTTCCAAAGGAAGAAAAGCCTCCAATACTATTTGGCAATTGCCCACCCCTGACGGAGAAATTGCTAAAACTTTTCACCGGCTCTCACAGCTAGGCATATCACACTTCCAACAGCTTTTTAAGGAACCTCCTATCTCAAACCTAGCTGAGATCATTCGAGTAGCAGGGAATTTTTCTAGATTTGTCAAACAGGATACAGTTGATGAGATCACTGCACCTATCACCAGAGAGGAACTGGAAGGGACTCTAAAATGGTTCCAGAAAGACAAAATCCCTAGGCCAGATGGTTGGCCTATTGAATTTTACTTATCATTCTTTAAAATCATCGGGAACAACCTTCTTAATGTAGTCGAAGAGTGAAGGACATATGGAAGAATGTATGAGGCCATCAATACCACTTTCATTGCTCTTATCCCGAAATCGGATTCCCCAACATCCTTCAATGATTTCCATCCAATCTCTCTCTACAATACCATTTACAAAATCATCTCTAAGATCATATCAAATCGGCTTCGACCCATTCCATCCCATCACATCTCCCCTGAGCAATTTGCTTTCCTCCACAATAGGCAGATCCATGAAGCCATTGGCACAGCCCAAGAAGCCATAGATTCTATCAAATCTAAGAATATGAAAAGCATTATTCTCAAGATTGATCTTGCCAAGGCCCTTGATCGAGTAAGTTGGCTCTTCATGAATATGATCCTTATCCACTTAGGATTCCCTATAGTTTTCATAAACTGGATTATCCGCTGCATCAACACAGTCTCCTACAACATCCTGATTAATGGCTTGGCATCCCATTTCTTTCATGTCAATCGAGGGCTGAGGCAGGGATGTTCCCTGTCACCTCTACTATTCCTTTTAATGATGGAAGGTCTCAGAAGGCTCATTGCCTCTACAAAAAGGGAAGGCAGAATAAAAGGCCTGAGAATGAATGATCTCTACCATCTCACAGACCTTTTCTTTGTAGATGATGTCTTGATAGTCCTAGATGGCAGTGTTAGGGACTCGGCCTCCTTCCATGAGATTCTCACCCTCTTTTAAAAAGCCACTAGAATGATTACAAATCAATCAAAATCTATGATCACCCTGACCCATACTACCCCTTAAGATGTTAGAGCGGCACAAATGTACTTTCATGACATCACCCACAACCTCTCGGATGGGCTCAAATATT
This sequence comes from Pinus taeda, assembly GCA_000404065.3. Taxonomy (NCBI): domain Eukaryota; kingdom Viridiplantae; phylum Streptophyta; class Pinopsida; order Pinales; family Pinaceae; genus Pinus; species Pinus taeda. The sequence goes on along the minus strand of APFE031744058.1, from coordinate 332,386 downwards.
TTGGTTTTTGGATAAAACCCAACAACTATAGGATTGCTGACTGGATCTGGTTAGTGATCAAACTGGAGAAGATATTGAAAATTTGGAACCATAGACTTCTCTCAAGAGTAGGGAGACTTGTCCTGATTAAATTTGTTCTGGAAGCCACCCCAGTATATTGGATGTCTCTTGCTTGGATCCCACGGGGAATCCTCAGACGTATACAATAGATATGATGTCGATATCTATGGAATGGGCATAAGGAAGCTAAAACATTTGCTTGGGTAAGCTGGAAGAACATCGCTCCGCCAAATAAATGGGCTGGGTGGGGGTGAAAAGATATGTCTTATTTTTCCCAAGCTCTCGTAGCAAAGATGAGCTAGTCTCTACTCACTACAAACAACCTCTAGACGACAGTGACATACCATAAATACATCTGGCCTCATTAGGTTCTGGACTGGGTCCATCAACATGATTGGTCTCGTGGGGAAATATCCATTGTTTGGAAAACTATATTACAGAAAATACCTTTTATCAGAGCAGATTTGGCATGGCACATAAACAATGGTTCCCTATGATAATTGGTATCAACCCCTGGATAGGTGGGGGTAATATATACCTCCTTCCACCGGACCTCTTACAATATCTCAATCACAAGGATATCAAGACGATCGCCTAGATTGTTGATCAAGAACACATTTCTATACTTAGTCAGCGTTGGCAAACAATTCAAGAGCTGAACATTCCTATACAGTGGTAGCACACGTGGGAAACATACCTCGGGACTCTGTCCGAAGCACTTATAACCCTGAATCAGGACCCTGATGTTTTAGTATGGACTCTTGCTGACCGTGGGAAATACAGTCCAAAACAAGGATATTTACATCTCCTACTACCCCATAAGCCTAACCATGCTAATGAATGGTGGCAGCAGATATGGAGACTAAAATCTCCCCCTTGAGCTCGTCTCTTTATGTGGCGTGTATTAAGTAACAAAACCCCCATAGGAGAGGCGCTTATGCATAGATCCATCTTCGAGCTGAGCTGGTGTGTTCTTTGTAAACAAGCAATTGAATCAAATAAGCACTTGTTCTTGCTCTGCCCATCCATTACCCAATTCTGGAAATCTATAACACAGCATCTCTCAATGAGAAATGCTTGGCAGGGCCCTACTATTTTGCAAGCTTGGAATAATTGGAACACAGCGCACCAGAGAAAAGAAAAAAAATATATATAATATATAAAAAAAAAAAAAAAAAAAACTTAATTAATAAAAAAAATTAATTAATTAAGAAAAAAAAAAAAACTCAATGCTTACCACTCATTATCTGCTAGACCATATGACTTGCCCGAAACCGCCTTATTTTTAAGAATGAGCCCATTTGCTGGTCTTTGCTCATTGCTAAGGTTGTGGCAGTCTTCCATGACATTCCGGATGAAGAACCATCACACACACATAAATTATCGGGACCTGGTAACATTGAAAAAACTTGGCCCTGGGCCTTTTTCGACGAGGCTACACAACCTCAAGGCTATCGGGGGGGTTCATGTTTATACATCTCGGATCAGCATCATTTCAAATTCAAATTAGGACTGGGGGAAGGAACAAATAACTTCACCGAGCTTATCACTCTCACACACTTGCTTCACTTTACACTTGCACATAACTACACTTCCCTACAGATCTTTGGAGACTCACAAATAATCATCAAATGGTTCAATACAAAAAATCACTTTCATGCTATATCTCTTCAAAACATTATGGATGATGTATACAATCTCAAAACATGATTTAATATGGTCTCTTGTCAACATATACACAGGGAATACAATGAAGATGCTGACAAGATTTCTAAGGAGGGCTCGCTATTTCCCCGAGGCATGTGGATAATCGTTGAACAACTAGGCACAGAGGTCTAGCAATATCATCATATGCCATATATAGACCAGGAATACTATAGGGTGGAAAGACCCTAAGTTATATTAGTATTTTCTTGTTGTCGTTTATTTTGAGTAACTGCATAGACACAACAATATGTATATATCTATATTTCTACTGAAAAAAGAGACAAGTGTATACTTTTTTTATACTGGAAATGGCAAGGCCATTGTTGGCCCTCGGTTTTGGTCTATTTTTGCTTAAGGAAACTTACTTAATCCTTATATTTTCCATCCATTTTCCATCACATCCATCTCATTTTGATGTATTTTATGTATATTCAGGTGTTTAATTTTAATTTTGCAATTTCTATAAGTTTTTATGAAAATTGAGTTTCAAGTGCAAATTTGGACTGAATCAGAAATTCTCGTAATAGCTATGTGGATGACATATTTGCAGGACACTTGGGCTTGAGTTTGATGCATGGATGGACATCTTGGGAACTAGGACTGAGCTAAATCCACTTGGTTCGGCCAGAACAAGCTTTATTAGGCCCGGTCAAGGCTAGTCAAACATGACTAGTCATCAGAAAATCCCTAGGAAATAGGGCAGTTTTGAGATTTAAGGGATTGACCATATTTCTTGGGATGAATTGGATGAGTTCGACTTACACAGGTGGATATGAGTAGATATGAGTGTTAGAGATAATATAGATCAGTTTGTTTCATTAAACCTCTATTTAAAGCCAAGACTTTGATGGCTTTTGTAATGGAATTTGTATGTAACTTTTGTATAATTGGAGTTGGGAGCCAATTTGAAGAACTTGTTTCATTCTAATTTTTTGTTCATGCTTGGTTGATTTACTGAATTTGTTGTAGATGATATTTCTTCAAGTGTGCAGGGCAAGGGTGGAGGGCCGCCACACCAAGCTAAGTACACTTCTTGGTTCAATTTTCATAGTTTTCATAGACTAGTTTTTGTTTCAAATGTATTTAGATGTGTGATGATTGCTGAATGAATATTGGTTTAATTCTAATCTACATATGAAGGGACAGAAAGGAATTTAAGTTAAATTCCCCTTCTATTTGATCTTGAACTAAAACTGAATTTCATTCTCCATTTCTCATTTGAAGTTATTTCTACATTTCTGGTTTGAAGCAATGGTGATAGTGATATAGTAGGATTGTGAAGAAGGACAATCTGGACCTCCTTAGTTAGGAGCCTCTTCTTTTACATCTTCTGCATCATAAGCCATTGTTAATTAGTGTTGTTAGATTTATCTTCATGAAAGTAGTATTGTAGGGAAGGACAACCTGGTTCTCCTAAGTTAGGAGCCTCTTCCCTCATATATTACATAAATGAATTAGAAATTGTTAAAATAGGTTTATATTTGTAATATGTACTTCCTTGATTCTTCAAATTTTATCTTCTAAACTTGATTATATCTTATGTCCATATACAGTGGATTTGCCTCCAGTTTTACAAACCCAGATTGATAATTAAATACTTGTGTTAATTTAGTCAATAAATTAGCCCAACTGCCATATTTTGCTACAGCAAATTATTGTACAAAGATCTATATTGATCTTCAGATATAGCATATGCCAACAGGCATCTACTACATGTAATTTTTCCTCATAATGAAAGATTACGATTTTTTCTTTGGAAAAAACACCTACATCAGGGTTCAAGACTGTTAATTTAATAGTGGATGAAAATAGGATTCCATTACTTTATAAGATTAATCTACATATGAAAACTGGGCAATTAATTTTTCACGATTTATATAAATCTTCTTCAACTACCTCTAAAGTTGAATATATGTTAGATAAAATGGTAAACCAACTGAAGTTGGAAAAATAAAACTCCAAAGCTCTTAATACCCAAAATGAAAAGTTGAAAAAGATAATTGTCAAGATTGGTGTGAATCCAGAAGATAGGTCTACAGTTCAGAATTTACCTCAGAATGCTGAGATAGAAATTCAAGCATTGAAGAAGAAGTTGAAGTTGCCCTCAGCAGAGCATCCCATGGCTTCAAAGGTAGCAGGAGTTGAGAAAGAAAAATAATTATTGGTCCAAGAAATTCTACAAAGGGATGAGGAGATAATGAAGTTAAAAGAAATGAATATTTCCTTACAGTAAAAGATTGATTCACATGTATGCACAATTGTAGTGGCAACATATTCAGATGATCTTGCTGAGAAACTGACTTGGTTTAGGATGGAGTTGCACATTTCTAAAAATGAGTTAAAGAAGAAGCAGACAGATTTGGACAATGTTGTGAAAATCATCAAAGCAACTGAGCAAGAGTTTTTTCTGACTAAGGAGACTGCAGAAAAATACAGAAGGGATTTCCAGGTTGCTTAGCAAGAATTTAAATAATTAAAAGGAAAAGTGAAAGGAAATATGTCCCTAGTACAAGCAAGAGAAATCTTGTGAAATGACATAATTAATATTATAAAGAGTGTCTTGGAATTCCTAGTCATCATTGAAGAGGAGAAGATTATTGTCAAAGATTTAGAAGAAGTCATCCTCAGTAATAAACAGAAGTTGCGGAATAGAGCCCAGTTTGCTAAGAAGTTGATTGACTTCTTAAACTCAAAGTCTACACAGGAAATGAAGGAGTTTGGAATATAATACAGCACAAAACATGTGATGGTTATAAACAAAATGATATTGAAAAATGCCAACATGAAAGAAATAGAGAAGATATTGATGGAAATTTAGGAGGCAGTAATGAGTTTTGATATCAATTTTCATAAAAGAACAAGCGTTGGTTTGCCATCCTTTTGGGATCAGCAAAACAATTTGTTCTCTTGGGAACTGTATGAAACATTACTGGTGGAAGCAAAAATTAAAATCAATTCTACGCATGAAAAGATTGTAGTTTTAAAGGGAGCTACAATTGTCAATTATCTTCGTAAATATTTTCAACTTGTTTAGATGATGAAAACTTTGTTTATTCAGAAGCCTACATACAGCAGAATCACAGACTTTAGGATAGCACATGTTAAGTTTATAAATTCCCCTAGTACAAGTACAAAAATTTGGAGGAAGAGCAGGGAATGGATGTCACCAAAAGTTGCTGCTACAAAAACAGAACCCTCTACTACTCCACAATCTCAGATTGATTTAAGATGAAATTTTTACTTTAGAAGTTGTTATATTTTCAAGCTATGCAATTTTTATGTTTCAATGTAATTTTCGGATAGTTAGGTAGTTAGGAGGTTGACAGTTCTGATAATTGTCTTTCTGAAAAGTTTGTATAAATGTACTTCAGCAAGATGAAAAAGGGTTCTGGATTTTTGCAGTACCTCAGAGAGGACCACTTTTGTACTTTGATCTTCACTTTAATGATGATCAAAGCTTTTAGTGATTCCAGAATTGTTTCTTGGGTATGAGTTGTTTTCCTTGTGTTACATTATGTATGTATTCCTTCATTGAAAGAATTGAAGCAGTTTGTTCTTTATTTACAGTTAATGGTTATAACTTTCTGTAAATTTGGAGGATAAAAATACTTGAAAACAATGCTCTTCTTTCAAATTTTCCATTTCTCATCAAACACACTTTCCTCTAGGTTTATTATAAAAGATTTTGCAGAGACAGCCTTTTATTCTGAAGCTTTCACCAACACTCTCACAAATTTCAATCCATTTGTATCCAACAATTAAAGGCCATTTAAAGTTATGTTCCATGTATTGAAGGTTAAAGGGTTTAACATTTAATATTCCAGGGTTTGCAAAATGATGAGACAAACAAATAATAAATCTGTAAACTTTAATGAATGTCTTGGGCAATAATTTCTACTCAATCAGGAATTGTCTCTCAAGGTACAACATTTTTTGGTGTCATTGTCGGGGAACGGAAATTTGAAGTTATTTTTCCCTGGGTTCTATAAGATCATTTCTTCAATTGATGAGTGAGGAAACTAGTTAGGATGAGATTCTCATCAAAAAATTCAAGCCTATCTCCAAAACAACCACACACGAGGTCAGACACCTCACAGTAGAGAACTCTTGCTCTTTTTGATCCAAAAAAGTTGGTTTCCAGCAGAGTTTAGAAACCGAAATAACCAATAACCCCATATCCCACTTTATCTACTCCTAGTACTAGTTCCACACAACAATTTTATGTCTTTCACTCAAAAGAAGTAAAAAGGAATTTTGGATTTTTCTAAAGAAGTCATTTCCCTTTCTAAGACACCTTTTTCTGAACCAACTTTGGAGGAAAAATCTTTCAATTCAGTTTCATTTTCTTTCCCTAATTTTCAAGAAATTAAAATATTTTACACTTCATCTACAAGTTCAACTATTTCCATTGTAATCAAGAAGTTTCCATATCATCCTTGCCTCCACAATCGTTTGTTTTTCAAGCAGGTAACCCCTCTACAGTTAATTTGAATTTAAATATGGTTATTCCTATTTTTCTGTTGAATAGATATGATCCCTTCAATATCCCTCAAACTATGAATCCAATGCCTCAGGATTACCTTAAATTGTTACCTCGTTTCATAGGGGAAGATGAGGCAACTGCAGAGAATCATATTGCCACATTTGGTGCATTTGCTGAAAATTTGAATGTGAAATTCTGGATGTGGTGATGATATTGTTTGCTCAGTCATTGGATGGATAGGCCAGGAAGTGGTTCAAAACCCTTCCTACAAATTCAATAAATACATGGGAATAATTGGAAAACGTGTTTACACAGAGGTGGGGAGAGAAGAAAGATCACGACTATTTTCTATCATAATTTAATTCCATTAAAAGGAAGCGTGAAGAGCAAGTAGGTGAATTCATAAAAAGGTTCAATAAATTATACAATAGTCTGCTTGGAGAAATTAAGCCTCCTCCTGCCGGAGAAAAAGTAGTATTTGAAGGAGCATTTGATTATGATTTTGGTTTCACTCTGAGGGAGAGGAGGTCCCATTGGACCAAATACAGACTGCTACTCTTAAAATTGAAGCCAATTTGTCTACAGCAGGAAAGATTAAAACAAAAGACATTGAACAAAATAAGGGGAAAGGAAAAGAAGAAGAAATGAAAGTTGTCAGTCAAACAGCTGATTATAATGAGCAAAAATTAGAAGAAATGACTAAGGTTATTAAGAATGTGTCCAGTAAACTAATCAAGTTGGAGATGGAAAATAAGAATACACCTAGACAATTTTAGTAGGGGAAAAATAGAAATTTATCCCCTCAGTTTAGAAAGGAACCATTGCAGATTTTGCAGAGGGATTGGAAAGATAAAGATCATATACAACCTCCCTTATACATTGAGGATGAATCAGAAGATGTAATAGAAGGAACTTCTAAGGAGCATGAAAATCAAATATCAACATTTTATGGGGAGGAGGAGGATGTGCTTAGAAGAGAGGATTTGAATTCTGAATTTTAGGTTTCTCTAGACAATAATGAAATTGATGATTATTGCAGAAAGTTTAATGATTTTATGCAGGTTGAATTGCACAGGAAATATGAGCTTATATCAAGAAAAAGGTCAAGGATGCAGGAAGTTACTGATGAAAAACAGGATCTAGTGTCTCAACATATGGTGACTCCACAGCAAAATCAAAATCAGCAGGATAAGGGGAAGAAACAAGTTTATTCAGGCACAAAAGGTTCTTTTCAGAAAGGAGAAAGTTCTAAGCAAAAATCAGGTATGGGAATTCTAAATAGACCTATTCATGAACCGGTAGATGATTCAAATGATATTTCAAAGCAAAAGGTGAATGATTAAAAATAGGAAAATATTGGGAAGCGAAATATGTTTGTTAGCCTAACTAAGGAATTATAGAAGATTAAGATTCAATTTCCTTTAACAGAATTGGCTAAAACTCCTACATACAAAAAACAAATTTCTGATTTTATAAATCTCTCTCAAGATGATCATGTGGCAGATACAGTAAATCTACAGGAGGAGAGACCAGTAGTAATGTTTGAACCCCATGTAGAAGAAGTGGATTCTTCCACTCCACCTCTTTACATATCTTTGTTGATTCATTCTTTTATGTTGCATAATTATATGTTGGATTCATGAACTTCACATAATTTGATGACATTTTCAGTCATGAAAATTTGAACCTCTAGATTACTAAACCTTATAAGGATCTTATTCATTTTATTCCAAAAAAGTTAAATGTGTAGGAGTGATCAAAGATTTAGTTGTTTCTCTAGCCCAGATTCTAGCTAGAATCCTGGTGATGGATGTGGTGGTGGCAGATATTCTTGCATGCTTTGGAATGCTCCTTTCAAGGTCTTGGGGAGAAAAATTGGGTGGTGTACCAAAATTGGATTTTACATATGCAATAATCTCTATTTTCAAAGGTGAAGAGAGGAGGTTATACAGAGAAACCAGGTTTATTAAAACCATTACAAAGGAGGGTTCTAGTAATTCTCATGTGTAAAGTCAGGAAAAGGATGATTTTTCCTATTATATGTTCCAAGAAGTAGAGGAAATTGTTGAAGACAATAAAGTGTAGCTCCCTTCAGCAATTAAAAATGAGGAGCTAGCGGTCAGTGGAGTATGGAAGCTTTACTTTGATGGTGCTTATTCAATAGATGGAAGTGGACCAAGTATATTTTTTATTTTTCCAAAAGATCATTTCTTTCCTTTTTCTTACAAGTTGGAATTTGACTCCACAAATAATATCACTAAGTATGAGGCATTAGTTCTAGGATTACAAGCTGCAAAAGGTTTAGGGGTACCATGCATTTCTATTTTTGGAGATTATGAATTGGTAGTAAAGCAGATAAAGAATCAATGTCAAACAAAACATCCAAGGTTAAGAACGTATAAAAATGAAATATGGTATTTGGTAGATAATTTCTTTGCTGCTTTCAATATATAGTTTGTGCCTAGAGAAGAAAACAGAATGGTTGATTCTTTAGCAGATGCATCTAGTACTTTTAAACCACCTTTAAATCCTAGATTATGGTATGAAGCTGAAATCAGGCACAGACCATCAATCCCAGATAAACTTAAACAATGGCAAGTGTTTGAGGATGAGGAACAAATTAAAGACTTTCTTGAGTTGACTAGAGGGTTTGCAGGTTTAGAGATTGATCAAGAAGAAGAGGTTGAAGAAGAACATTCAAACAAGACATTTTTGAAAGACTCGGTTGGGAATCACAAGATTCTTCAACTTAAATATAATGTAATACCTAAAGTTTTGGTACCCCTGGAAAAGATATTCAATGCAAATGATGTTGCAATGAATCCAAGAAAAACAGATTTGGAGGAAGATCTTGAAGAATGTAATCTAGGAACAAATCAGCAACCCAAAATGGTAAGGCTGGCTAAATATGTTCCAAAACATTTCAAGGAATGGTATGTGACTCTTTTTAAGAAATGTGTGGATGTTTTTGCATGGTCTTATCAATATTTAAAGACTTATAATACTAAGATTATTCAGCATAAGATTCCTTTAAAGCCAGGAGTGAAAGCTTTTAGACAAAAGTCGAGACATATTAATCCTTTGTTGCTGCCACCAATTGAGAAAGAAGTTAAGAAGTTATTAGATGCATAAATAATTGTTCCTTTGAGGTATTCAAACTAGGTAGCAAATTTGATTGTTGTAAGGAAGAAGAATGGAGAAATTAGATTATGTGTTGATTTTCGAACTTTGAACAGAGCATCTTAGAAAGATAACTATCCTCTTCCCAAGATGGATCATATTTTATAGAAGGTGATTGGTTCTTATAGGTTATCAATGATTGATGGTTTTTCTGGTTATAATTAGATTTTAGTGGATAAAGAGGACTAGAAGAAGACAGCCTTCACAACTCCTTGTGGGACTTTTATGTATTCTAAAATGCCTTTTGGGTTGATGAATGCAGTGGCTATATTTCAAAGGGCTATGGACATAACTTTTGTGGGAGAAAAATATAAGTTTTTTGTCATTTATTTGGATGATATTACTATTTTCTAAAAGTCAGATGAAGAACATTTGCAGCATCTACAATAGATTTTTGAAAAATGCAGAAGGTATGGTCTATCATTGAATCTTAAGAAATCCCATTTTGCTTTAAAACAAGGAAAGTTGTTAGTCCATATTGTGTCAAAATAAGGAGTCAAGATAGATCCAAGTAGAGTAGAAGCAATCAAGAAAATACCACTCCCTAGAAATAAGAAGGAAATTCAGAGTTTCTTAGGGAGGATAAATTTTCTTAGGAGATTTGTTTCCAATTATGCAGAGATTGTAAAAGCCATTACTGATATGCTAAAGGAAGGTGTTGAAGTGAAATGGAATTCAATTTCTAAGGAATCTTTTTCTAGAATTAAATTGGCACTTCAAGGAGCTCCTATATTAATAAGCCCTAACTATAAGAAGCCTTTTCAATTGTTTTCGTTTGCTGTTGCTTCTACTATTACAGCAGTACTTTTACATAGGAATAAAGAAGGAAGGGAACAACTGATGGCTTTCTTTAGCAAAGTATTAGGAGATGCAGAACTTTAAGTATAATATTTTTGAAAAGCAGTATTATTCTTTGGTCAAGGCACTTAAGGCTTTCAGGGTTTATATCCTTCACTCTCAGGTAACTTCATATGTTCCAAATGTTGTTATAAAAGATGTTTTGATTCAGCGTGATGTAGAAGGAAGAAGAGGGACATGGATAGTAAATATACAATAATATGATTTGGATATAAAGCCAACTAAGTTAGTAAAAGGGCAGGGTTTGGAAAATAGCTTAACCAAAACAAATTTCCAAGTTATGGGAATCAATTTGCTTACTGAAGTTGAAAAAACAGTACTAATGCAGAAGGAGATGAAGAGGTAAATGAAGGTAAGAAAGAAAATTCTAAGGATAAAGTTCAGTATAAATACTTGTGTTCTAATTGGTATAAGGACATTGTCCATTATTTATGTTTTCTTTATTGTCCTCCCAATTTGAATAGAGAAATATACCGAGCTTTGAAAGTTAAAACTCATAAATGTGTGTTAGTTAATGGAAAATTGTATTCGAGGGATCCTAGTGGTGTTCTTTTAGTTTGTCTAACAGAAGGGGAAATTATTGAAATAGTGAATGAATATCATGGCGGTTTTTGTGGTGGTCATTATGGGTGGAAAGTGACAGCCCATAAGATTTTGAAAGCTGGTTTTTTCTGGCCTTCTCTATTTTCAGATATTTACAGGTTGGTAAGGGGATGTCAAAAGTGTCAAATATTTGCTAAGAAAAAGAAGTTAGCACCATTGCCTTTAATTCATGTTTTTATAGAAGAACCTTTCAGACAATGGGGGTTAGATTTTGTAGGAGAAATAAATCCAACATCAAGTGTGCAATATAAATGGATTTTGACAGGTACATATTATTTTACTAAATGTGTAGAAGCAGTTCCAACAAGGAAAGCAAATGATTTGGTAGTGATAAAAATTTTGGAGGAAAATATTTTTTAATAGATTTGGATGTCCTAAAAGATTGGTGGCAGATCATGCTCAAGCTTTTAGGTCTACTAGATTACATGACTTTTGTCAAAAATATAATGTGATATTGTCTCATTCTACTACTTATCACCTTCACGGGAATGGATTAGCAGAATCATCAAATAAAACACTAGTGAGGATACTTAAGAAGACCATTGCAGAAAATCAAAAGAATTGGGATACTAAATTGAAATTTTCTCTATGGGCAAGCCAAGTAACCCCAAGAAGGTCTACTAGAAAATCACCATTTGAACTTGTTTGTGGGACAACTACATTATTTCCTAGCCAGTTGATAAATCATGTTGCATTATTGGTCCAAGATATTGAAGAATAATTGATCCCTCTGGTGAGAAGGATGAATTATTTGATTGAACTTAATGAAAACAGGGAAAAAGTCATGGAAAATTTGATTGGTTATCAGCAGAAAATGAAGATGGTTTTTGATAGGAAAGCTAAAGATATTATTTTTTCAGCTTGGTGATCTAGTCCTCATATGGGATACAAGAAGGGAAGACAAAGGCAAGATTGGAAAGTTTGATCCTTTGTGGTTTGAACCTTTTATAATTGTAGAGTCAAAGGCAAACAACACCTTCATTTTGGAGAATTTAGATGGTCAATTGCTACAACTGCCAGTGAATGAGAAGTACCTTAAACATTATTTCTAACATTGGCTGATGTTTTTTCAATATTTTTATATATCAGAGTGTCCATTGTAAGAATTTCGATGAGTTTTTCATCGTAATGTGTGATGTTACAGTTTGACTCCATGCCCGGGGTGAAGGCACTAATCTGCGATTATTAGTGTTCTTTCTTCTTAAAAACATTATCCCCAGGTGGAACCAAAATTTGTAACCTATTTTAAATTATATGTGATGTACATGTTAAATATAAGTGTAAAAAGGAAAAAAAATCAAATATTGAAAGAGAAAAAGAAAAAATGTGAAAGAATTTTTGTTATTTGATTAAACTAAGTTATGTTGGTTTATCAAAGTCTTTTTTATTACTAATATCTTGTACCTACAAATTTTATTGTAATAAATTGATACAGATGGTGGGACCCTAAGGCGGTAGTCAGAAGTGTTAAAGTGTGAGCAGGTTGGTGGTGTGAGAAAGGAAAAGAGGATGGGACCCACCCGATGGAGAAAACCTGACGATACAACTAAGTCGAAGGTTAACACAAGCAGTACCCCCACAAAGACTTTTGTCGGGCCTGTTGACTTTTGAATGAACGGTGTATATTTACTGTAGAGGCACCACCCAAAAGTTAGTCCTGTGTTGGGTTGTGTTATATTCTTTCCACGACTAGCCTACGTAGTTAACCGAGGGGGGTTAGAGGGGGGGCGGAGCCCCCCCCTTCATTGCACCGACTGTGCAGGGGGGGGGTCACAAGGGGGGCAGTAGCCCCCCCTGTATGGGGGTTTGAGGGGGTGGTTAGCCCCCTCTACAGGGTCTGGGGCAGCGCCTCGAGGAAAGAAAAATTGGACCCTATATTAGGTTGGGCGAACCTACCTATGGTTTTGTGCATGGTTTTCACACATGGTTTTGGAAGCGATGGTTTTCGGTCCATGGTATTGGATGCTTCGACATGTATAAATATGTATTGTAAGATTGAAAGGAACATAATGAAAAATCAAGCTGGTAGTCCCAGTTTTGGGATCTAGGGGAAAATCTTTGTGTATATATGTTTTATGTGTTATGCTCTCGCATTGTTTATTTTCTGTGTTTTAGAATTCATATGCAGGTAATACCTGTACGGGGTTAAAACCTACATTTGGTATCAAAGTTGTTTTGGCTTCAAGGAGACGCCTTTGTTGCTGAGGGGTTTCGCTCAGACCTGTGGTAGACCATGTTCAATGGGAGACTTGCGCGATCGATTCTGGTGCTGAAAGAAGATGGTGAGCAGTGGAAAGATAGAGATCGAGAAATTTAATGGTCATAGTTTTGAGTTATAGAAACTCAAGATGGAGGATCTGTTGGTAGATCAATATTAGTGGATCACAGTAGATCTAGGTACTAAACCAACGAGATTGTCCGATGAAGAATGGAAGAAGTTGGATTGGAAGGCAAAGAGCACAATAAAATTGTGTGTCTTCGATTTAGTATTGTTGAATGTATCAGGGGAAGCTATGGCTAAGGCTTTGTGGGAAAAGTTAGGGACTTTGTACCAATCTAAGTCTCTGGTGAATAAATTGTTCCTGCGGAAAAAGTTGTATAGCTTGAGAATGAAAGATGGAGACTCGGTGACAGAGCATCTGAATGCATTTAATATTGTGGTAAGTCAGTTATTGTCTGTTGATATTAAAATTTCAGATGAAGATAAGTGCATCAGTTTCTTGTGTTCTTTACCAAATTCATGGGATAATCTGGTTATTGCAATAGGTAGCAATGCAACTTCCTTGCACTTTGATGAAATAGTCTCATCCTCGCTGACGAAGGAGATGAGACAGAAAAATATGGAGAGCCAAAATGGTGATGCCTTTTTTGTACGAGGACGGTTCCAGAACAGAAACAAAAATAAGTCATCAAGTGGGAGACCTAAATCTAGAGGGAGATTAAATCTCCAAGAAAACCTGTAAATGTGGTGTGTTGGAAATGCGGAAAGGAAGGGCACTTCAAAAGGGACTGTAAATCTAAAGCTCCTAACAAAAGAAAGGGATCTGATGATGCTCCTTCTCCAGAGGCGAAAACCACCTCAGATGAAGGTGGGGATGTGTACTTGGCTTCTTTAATTACACATGTAGATCATGAGGCATGGTTGATTGACTCATATGCATCCTTTCACTTCACTCCCCATAGAGAGTGTTTCTACAGGTATGAGAAATATGATGGTGGTGATGTCCTCTTGGGGGATGATAGGAAGGCTAGAATCGTTGGTCATGAAAAAGTAAAGTTGAAGTTGCAAAGTGGAAGGGTTAGAACACTTCCAGGTGTTCTACATATTCCTACATTGGTCGAAATCTTATTTCTGTAAGCAAGCTGGATGATGCAAGTATAAAAATAGTGTTTGAGAAGGATACCTGCAAGATGGTTTGGGGAGCACTGGTATTGATGCAGGGATTTCGGATTGGAACTCTATACAAGCTGCAAGGTAGCACTATTGTTGATGGGTGCAATAGTTCTATGGTTCCTGAAAGTGGAGCAGAAAATCTAGTGGTCTCTAGAAAGAAGACCATGTATCAAAGGCTTGGACATATTGGAGAGAAGGGCCTTCGAATACTTCATGGTAAAGGTATGGTAGAACGTATAAGTAACAGCTCTCTGGATTTTGATTTCTGTTGAAATTGTGTATATGGAAAGCAGAATCGGGTGAGTTTTCCCTCTGGTGGTAAGAGGGTGAAATAGATATTAGAGCTTGTGCACAATGATGTGTTTAAACCTGTGAAATGTCCATCACTGGGTAAGTCTGTGTACTATGTATCATTTATATATGACTTCTCAAGGAATACATGGATATATTTCCTTGAGAATAAATCTGAAGTCTTTAACAGGTTTAAAAAATTTAAGGCTGTGGTGGAAAACCAGACAGAGAAGAAGATAAAGGTGCTAAGGACAGATAACAGTGGAGAGTTTTACAGTAAGGGATTTGAAGAATTATGTAAGAAGTGTGGTATAGCACAGCATAAGACTACTCCATATACCCCTGAGAAAAATGGAGTTGCAGAAAGAATGAACAAGATGTTGATGGAAAGGGCAAGAAGCATGCTCAGTGGTGTTGGGTTAGGATGAGAATTCTAGGCAGAGGCAATGGAGACAGCATGTTACCTGGTCAACAGATCACCTTCATCGGCCTTGGAGGATAATACTCCACAAGAGGTATGGACTGGTAAGAAACCCTCTCTTTCACATCTGAGGGTATTTGGATGTGATGCATATGTACATGTTCCAAAGGAGAAAAGAACCAAGTTGGATAGTAAATCTGAAAAGTGCATCTTTATTGGTATAAGGATGGTTTAAAGGGTTATAAGCTTTGGAATCCAGTCACACAGAAGGTTGTGTAGAGTCGAGATGTGGTGTTTAGAGAGGTGAAAGATGTTATTAAACATGAAGTCCAATGAAAGGAACCTGAGAAGATAGAGTTTGAGAGGAGGAAGAATCAGACTCTGTAGCAGAAGAGGAATCAGAAGATGAAGAGCCACAAACTACGGCTGTGAGAAGATCAGCTCGAGAAAGAAGGCAGCCAGAAAGGTATGGTCCATCTGCTTTCTGTTCAAACTTTGCTTTGTCTGTTACTGATGATGATCCCAGAACTGTGAAGGAAGCACTGGATTCAGAGGATGGAAAACTCTGGAAAGAGGCCATGGTTGATGAAATGGCATCTTTGCACAAAAATGAGGCTTGGGATCTGGTGGAGTTGCCGGCTGGAAGGAAACCCATTGGCAGCAATGGGTGTTCAAGAAGAAGACAAATGCAGAAGGGAAGGTGGAGAAATACAATGCTCGGTTGGTAGCAAAAGGTTATTCCCAGGTGTCCGGGAATTGATTTTTGGTGATATTTTTTCTCCTGTTGCCAAGGTAACTTCTATTAGATTACTTTTATCTGTTGTTGCTGCTTTTGATTTTGAGGTAGAATAGATGGATGTGAAGAACCGCATTTTTCTTTCACGGGATTGGACGCGGAAATACCATGAAGCAACCTGAAGCTTTGCGGTGAGGGTAAGAAGAACTGGTATGCACAGTTAAGAATCTCTGTACCTGCGGCTTCAAAACAAGTCACAAGGATGTGGTATCAGATAATTTGATACAGTTATCACGGGGACTTGGCTTCACCAGCAAGCAAAACACGAATCCATTGTGTGTATTTTAAATCTAATGTGGTGGCCGTGTTATTTATGCTGGTCTTGTAATGTGGTGTAATGTTGCTTGGTTGGAAATGACAAAGAAATTAATCCCAGGATTTGAAGACCCAATTGTCCTCCAAAATTCGACATGAAAGATCTTGGTGCTGCAAACTATATTTTGGGCATGGAAATTAAAAGAGATCGGGCAAAGAGGAAGCTCTGGTTAAACCAGAGGAAGTATGTCGCGACAATATTGCAGAGGTTTAATATGCAGGACAGTAAACCGGTGAAGGTTCCTATTCCTGTAGGTGTG